>ML816195.1:131388-145150 GCA_009831015.1 Picea engelmannii | reverse complement strand
ACAGGGTATGCAAGGTCATTGTGGACAGTGGAAGCACAGATAATCTCGTTTCAACCGGGATGGTAGAGAAGCTGGAGCTGGGGACGATTGAACATCCGAGTCCATATAGAGTTTCATGGCTACAAAAGGGACATCAGGTAAATTTCACTAAACAATGTTTAGTTGAATTTAAGATAGGAGGTTATAATGATAAGATACTCTGTGATGTTATTCCTATGGATGTTTGTCATTTATTGCTGGGTAGACCATGGAAATATGACATAAATGTGATTCATGATGGGAGGATGAACACATACACCCTAGAAAAGAATGGGAGAACCCATATGCTGCTTCCAATCAAAGATAAGGAAGTGAAACCGGAAGTAAGTAACACTGTACTTCTCATGAGTGGGAAGGAACTTCTTACAGAGGTTAAGAGGAAGGAGGAAACACAATTCATTGTGGTCAGAAAACTGAGGATTGTTTTGACCAGCACAAGAGTGGACGATTTACCAGAAGAGGTTCAGGAACTATTGGAAGAGTTAGCTGATATAGTAGTGGACGAATTACCTCATTCGTTGCCATCGATCAGAAGTGTGAGTCATCATATTGATCTCATACCTGGAGCTAGTTTTCCAAACAAAGAGCGTACAAATTAATGCTGTAGGAGAATGAAGAAGTCAAAAGACAAGTCCAAGATTTGTTGGACAAAGGTTTGGTCAGGGAAATCTTGAGTCTGTGTGCTGTTCCAACAGTACTCAGTCCAAAGAAAGTCAGAGGCTAGAGGATGTGTACTGATTCAAGAGCCATTAACAAGATAACCATCAGGTATAGATTTCCATTTCCAAGGATGGATGATTTGATGGATTGCTTAAGTGGAGCAAAATATTTTTCAAAGATTGATTTGAAAAGTGGTTATCATCAGATTCGTATGAGAGGGTGATGAATGGAAAACAACCTTCAAGACTAATGAAGGGTTGTATGAATGGCTTGTTATGTCGTTTGGCTTAACAAATGTGCAAAGTACCTTTATGAGGTTGATGAACAAAGTCCTGAAAGAGTTCATCGGGAAATTTGTCATTATGTATCTGGATGACATACTGATTTTCAGTAAAACCAGGGACGAGCATCTGAAACATTTGACTATTGTGATGAAGAGATTACAACAAGAGAAGTTGCTTATAAACATGAAGAAATCCTCATTCATGAAGACAAAGCTCATTTATTTGGGATTTTTTATTTCTGCAGACAAGTTAAGGATGGATCCAGATAAGGTGGAAGTGATCAAGAATTGGCCATCACCGAAGAACATATTTGAGGTGAGAAGTTTTCATGGGTTAGCTAGTTTCTACCAGAAGTTCATCAGGAATTTCAGTGGAATTAGTGCAACAATGATGGATACCGTGAAGAAAAGACACAAGTCTTTTCACTGGACAGAAGAGGATGAGAAGAGCTTTAATCTGTTGAAAAATAAGATTATGGAACAACCAATTCTGGTGTTGCCGGATTTCCAAAAGATGTTTCAAGTGAAATGTGATGCAAGTGGATTTACAATAGGGGCAGTCTTGAGTCAAGAAGACAGGCCAATAGCATACTTCAGTGAGAAACTGAATGAAGCGAAAGTGAAATACTCCACTTATGATAAGGAGTTTTATGCTATCATACAAGCATTGAAGAAATGGAGGCATTATTTGATTCCCAAAGAGTTTGTCTTATACAGTGACAATCATGCACTATAGTTTGTGACTCAACAGGAAAAGTTGAATCAGAGACATGTAAAATGGGTTGAGTATATGCAGAATTTCACTTTTGTGATTAAACATAATTCTTGTACTGCTAACAAAGTTGCTGATGCTTTGAGCAGGAAGTGTTTGTTGTTGCAGGAGTTCAAAGTCAAAACACTGGGTTTTGATGATCTCAGGGACATGCACGCAGATGATCCAGATTTTCAAGAGGCGTATGAGGCAGCTGAGAATCCAGTTCTCAGAGATAGGAGCCAATATGAAGAATACCTGATCCAGGAGGGATTACTATTCAAAGGTAATCAACTTTGTATTCCAAAATGCTCCATGAGGGAGAATCTGCTGAAGGAGAAACACAGTGGAGGATTAGCAGGACACTTTGGTCACGACAAGATGTTCGCAAAGCTGAATGAGTCATATTTTTGGCCAAGAATGTGAGCAGATGTCAAGAGATTCGTGGACAGATGTAGAATTTTCCAGCATTCAAAGGGAAGGAGACATAATGCAGAGTTCTATCAACCATTTCCCATACCTGAGAGGTCGTGGGATGCAATCAGCATGGATTTCATATTGGGGTTGCCAAGAACGCAAAGAGGTTTTGATTCAATCTTTGTGGTGGTGGATAGGTTTTCCAAGATGGTACACTTCATTCCATGTCAGAAGGCCAGTGACGCAACTCACATTGCGAATCTGTTTTTCAAAGAATTCATTCAACTTCACGGCTTACCAAGGAGAATAGTTTCGGATAGAGATACGAAGTTCGTAGGAAACTTCTGGAGAAACTTATGGAAGAAGCCGGGAACTAACTTGTCGTTCAGTTCAGCTTATCATCCTCAGATGGATGGACAGACAAAAGTAGTAAACAAAAGTCTGGGAGACTTGCTGAGAAGCTTAGTGACAGAACACCACAGCCAGTGGGACCACATATTACCACAGGCAAAGTTTGCTTATAACGATTCAGTTAACAGGAGCACAAGGCAGAGTCCATTTAAGATTGTCTATGGCATACAACCTAGGAGAATTTCTAAATTGAGAGATTCATAACAGAATGTGACTAGGAGTGCTAGTGCAGAACATTTCGCAGAGGCGATGAAGGAACTTCACAGCCAGGTGAAGGAGCATTTGCAAAATTCAAGCCAGGAATATAAGCGAAGAGCAGATCAGCACAGAAGACAACTTCAATTTGAAGTTGGTGATTTGATTTTGGCACATCTGAGAAAGGAAAGGTTCCCGAGAGGAACATATAATAAACTGAAGATGAAGAAGATCGGGCCATGTAATATCTTGAAGAAATTTGGGGAGAATGCTTATGAGATTGAATTACCCGATGGGATCGGAATTTCTCTGATATTCAATGTCTCAGATTTGTACCCATATAAAGTTGAGGAATAAGGAACAAGTGATGAACAGTTAGAGGTTCATGGGAAAAAGCAAATGCCAGTTGCAAAGACGCCACAGATGGGAAGCATACTAGACAAACGAATTAGCAAGAAGACCAGAAGAAAATAATACTTTGAGTATTTTGTCAAATGGAAGGGCCATCCAGTTGAATATGCCAGCTGGGAGAGTGAAGTAGAGATTCAAAAGCATGGATAGACTGTGTGAGAGCTCATGGATAGGATCCCATGAAAATTTTCAAGTGAGGGAGTATGATGTAGGAGCATCATCAACATCAAGCGAGCGTGGGGCAAGGGCAACACATTTTGAGCACATGATAAATTGTTTAAAACTTATGAAGAGTGGATGCGCCAAACTTAAATGTGATAGTTAAGGAGAGGCATAATTGTATATTGTAAAGGACCTTGAGCGATCCGCTCTCGTCCATAGTAGGTAGAAGGCATTTATGTTAGTAGGTAGCTTTGAATATTAGATTTGACAGTTTTAGAAGGAGTGGAGGGAAAATGGATATAGACACCCTCACTTGTATCATTGTAACATTAACAGAGAAGAGAGCATAGAAGAGGAGCAGAGAGCTGTGTAGCAGACTCTATGTACAAAAGTTTTGAATTAATACAAAGAAACTGTGATTCAGACTCATGGTGGTCATATATTCTCTATGTATGCATCTTTGAATGCTATGCTCATGAATGTTTTATTCTTTCTGTCATGCAATTGCTTTTATTCTATATATGAATGATTTCTTATTGAATGTTTTGAAATTTGAGAGAGGAGGAGTAAGGAGAATGAGTTTCAATTGTTTCTCTATCTGAGCAAGATTCCTGCAAGGAGTGCAGTTGAATTGTCTACAAGGAGTGCGTCGACAAGGAGTTCATAGGTTTGTCTCTGAAAGCTCAGGAGAGGTAGCTTTTGTTCTCATTTCCTCAGAGTGCAGCTAGGCACAGAAGCCGTGAAAGGAGTGTGCAGGCCGAGGAGAGTCTCAGGGTTGCAAACCTGAGCAAAGAAATGAAAGACTGCTGCTGCAGGTGTGCGCAGAGTCGAAGTATTCAACATTTGAAAGTGTCTAAAGGTTGTTGCAAGGAGTGTGCGCAAGAGTCTTTTCTAAGACTCAGAGTTGTGAGAAAGCTCAGGAAGGATAAGGCCTTCAAATCCATTGAAGGGAAGTGCAGGGAAGTTGTGACTGAAAGTATTAAGAAGGCGTCGTAAGTTTGCACCGTAGATGGAAAAGTTTGTGGAGGAACACCCAGATCATTAGCAGTAATTGTCAAGGAGAAACAGACGGTCAGAATCCTCTGTAGAGGATTAGCGAAATCCCGTCAATCGTTAGATCTGACAAGGGAGCGAGGAGGTTACGGTAGGGTTTCCAAGGTGAAATCTCAGGATATTGAGGACCGTCAGATCTCACTCAAATACCCGTCAGCCATTGGATTGGCCGGGAGTTGCACAAGGTTTAAGTTTCGTGAACGGGAGGAGGAAAATCCCGACGAGAGGCGTGGCCATTAGGATTCCAGCATTCATGAAATCGGGAGTCACAAGGATAAGAGATCAGGAATTTTCATATTGAAAATCCTAGAATCAATATGAGTCGCCCATCTTGGGGAGACACGTGGCAATAATTGAGCACCCGTCAGTATTTCAGTGACCGGGGTTTCGAGTTGACAGAGAAATTGTGTCATCAGGGCATCGCAAGTCATGAAATCCCGAGACTGAATCAGGACCCTCCGTCAATTTGGACACGTGGTGGGGATCAAGAGTCTATCGACATTTCGGAGATTAAGAGGACAAGAGTCCGAGACCTTTTGAGCCCCGAAACAACGAAAGGGTCACAGTCGTGGATCTCAGGAAGGACACGTGTCATGTGATCATCCAAATCGGGGATTCGATCATCGAGACTCATATAAGCGAGTTTTTTGGCTTTGCAGTTGGCGAATTCTGAGATTTGATCCAATCCGACCATTCATTTGGGACGCGTGTCGAAAATTTGAAAAGGACAGGGTTCAGCGTTTCGTGGATCTTGAAGATGGGAAACACTCGCATTTCGGAATTACGAAGTCCGAAATTCTGAAAGGAGGAAAGCTCTGTTATGGGGCCTAGCTGATGTCATCTTGTCATAACGAGGAATCGGAATTTTCCACGGTGAAAATCCCTGAAGCGGACAAGGACCGTCCATCCTTGAGGATGCATGGCAACAATTGCAACTTTCGAGAAAAGTCCCGAAAGAGAAGTCATATCGGGAAATCGGAATTTGAGAGTTCGAGGGTCTCGAAGACAAATACATTTCGACATCAAAAACCTCGAAATCCCAATAGGAAATAGGACTATAGTCATATAAGGTAAGGTCGCGTGGACTACGAACCTAGCCCAAGGGGCTAACCAAAGTTGTAGTATCACGGGATATCGGAGATCGGGAATTCGAGAAAGCCAAGGCTTGTGGCATCGGGGATGGGAAAACCCTGAAACCCGACAGTTACTTTTCTGTTGTGAACGGAGGAGTGATTGGGCCTAAAGGCTATAAGGAGTAGGAAGACCTGTGGGTCAATTTTTAAGAGAGATTCCAGTGGAGAATCGAAGGAGCCACTTCAGCTCGAAGGTGAACTTTGAACGATCCTTAAGACCAGGAGGTCAGGCACGGGACCTGCTGAGGTAGGTGCCTGGGTGGAGACCATCATCCTGAGATTCTTTGGCTTCTCTGGTAGTTACAGTATTTGACACTTTTCCATCTGTCAATTATCTCTATGATGAGTCTTCATTTCACTGGAAGTTACCTTGAGACTCTTCAGCTCCTCTGGCGATCACCCTGAATCTCTTCGAATTCTCTGGCAGATACAATCACTTCGTTTTGTTAGTTACAGAGAGTCATTTTGGCTTCTTTGGCTTCTAAGCCCCTTCCTTCACGTGACCATTGGCGGTGACCAAACGCCTATTCAAAAAGGCGCTTCCTGATCTTGGTTTAGTGAGCGCTAGCTTCTTTTCACAATATGAACTTGGGCTATGAACTTCACGTGATCACGCGATTGAAGGCGCGTCCATAGGCAGTTTGAGGGAAACCTGATTTTCGCCCCACAATTCACTACACGCCTCCATGCATCCTTTCTCCAAAACCATGGTTTTGATTGCAGCCCACTCATGAAAAATTAAGGCCTGAGAATGTTCTGGCCTCGCAATGCGACAAGACCGTTAATTTCATGATCTTGACAGTGCTCCTACGTGGATGGATCAGATTGGACAATTTATTTCACAGAAACAAATCAATGGTCAGTTTTGATCCTTACACTCATCCTTTCATTGTTCATTCTAATGGCTAGGACTTAATTGAACATTGAGATGGATGGCTATTGGAACTTCACCCTTTGGAACTTCGGGATTTCAACTTTTCAAACTTACACTATCCTTCCACTGTACTATGATCAATGGTTGAGAATACAACCGAAGTGATCTTTCAGATCGGATGACTCGTGTCTTTGCTGAGGTGGTCTGCTGAGGTGGGTGAGACGTGTAGGCAGTGAAGTGGAGTGTGGAGGCAGAGTGTTGTAGTGGAGTGTGACGTGTAGCGGGTAGTAGAGTGTGATGTGTAGCGGGTAGGTGGTATGTATGAGTGGTTTGATCGGAGGGGGTGTTAGGTGGTAAGTGGTAATGAGCGAGGGGGATCCGAGTTAACAGGATGGTGACATGTATGAGGGTCCCACATGGAAAATACCACCAGCTCAGACCCCCCCCCCCCCACAGTTAAAGGTAGAAATATCGAGGGGCTCCGATATGCCCCGTCGACTGTAGATCTAAGTGCACGATTCTTGGCCACTGAGATTAGCGCACCCTTCTTCTATCTTATCTTGTCCTTCCACTTTAGAATGATTTGATGGCTAAAGTTTACTTCGGATGATCCGACGGTCAAGGATTCATTTCGGATATCCAGGTTTCTAGACTTTGGAGATTTCAAATCTCAAACTAATGCTCTGGATCGGATGACCCAGATCTACTTCAGATGATACGATGCTTGAGATTTACTCTGGATGATCTGGCGGCTGAGATATATTTCGGATGATCGGATGATCTAGATTTGTTTTGGCTCTCTGACTCTCTGGGCTTCGGGGATTTCAAATATTAAACTTAAACTTTCTCAAAGGAATTTATCCGAAGCTCATGATCTATTACCATGTATCCCTTTGGATCTGATTGTTGTAATTCACTACGGCTCTTCGGCTCTCCGGGCTTCAGGTATTTCAGTTCTTAACTTGAAATTCTTAAAGTGAGATTTCTCTGAAGCGTAACCTCTTCACAACTTTAGACCTGAAATGAATGACGTTCGTTGATCATGATCTTGGATCGACGGCTCGATTTGTATGCGATGTAGCTTTGCCTTGGTTTAGATCCAACGACCGTCCAACTTTGATTTGATCCGACGACTGACGAGAATTTGGGTGATCGATATCTTAGATCTCAGCCCTTGCTTATCCTATCCTTCCACTAATTCAATTTGACAGTTGTCGGGTATTCCTCCTGAGCTTATCCTTCTTGGAAATCCACTGGATATAACGGTTGTTGGCCCTTTGTGCTCAGATCCAACAGATGGGATCTGTTCCTCTCTTGTGCACTTGTTCCTCCTATCTGGATTTTGATCTAATGGTCCAAATTCTTCACAGTGTTTGATCCAACGACCACTATCGCTCCTCCTCCTGAGATTATGCTTCCTCTGGACTTAGAAGAATTTCTAAGTGTCAAAGGCTTCAACCTTTGATCCTTCCACACACTTGGACCTGGCGCACACTTGCGCTCTACGTGCAACTCTGCGATATTCCTCCTGATCTTTGATTCCTTCTGCAATATCAAGGATTCTAAGGAATCCTATGCATGGTCCTTGCGGCCTTCATGATAACCTCTGGATATCTGGAAACTCTAACTCTGTGCCCTGTGCTAGTCCTCCTAAGCTTGTAGACAACAATTTCTCATGGTCTTGTCATTCCCGATGCTATCATTGATTCTTTCCTGTTTGTCGTCATTGCACAATCTGTCTGTAATCATGCCATCATCATTGTTGTTCTTTCCATCAATGACAAGCACACTTTGCCTGTAAACATGCCAACAATCTACCCCTTTGGCATTGATGAAAACCCTGAAAGACTACACTGTTCTACTTAGATGCACTGTTCTACTTAGATCTCCAACTGTAGCATCCAGAACACACCTTTTCTCCCCCTTTTACATCAATGTCAAAGAAAACATGCTCCCCCTGAGCGGTTGCAGTGATTTTAAGAGGTATCAGATATTCAACCAACACAAACTCCCTCTGACAGGATGGACTCTCTTAGGTGAGAGAAGGGATGACACCTAGCTTCTGACGGAGATATTCAAATGGTGTCTTGGCTAGGGGTTTATTAAAGATGTCTGAAATTTGTTCTGTGGTTGGAATGTAATGAAGTTGAACAATCTTATTGGTGACCTTCTCTCTCATAAAATGGTATTTTATGGGGATGTGCTTGGTCTTGGAATGAAATACTGGATTCTTGGACCTGTTCATCTTCAGCTTTAGCTGTGTCCTTTGTAGTATACTCAATATTGCTCACCTCTCTTACTGGGACTCCTTCATCAACCTTTTCTTGCCATAACTGAATGACTCTCCTTGTCACTCTTCTTTCTCTGCTTCTGACTGTTCTCCCCCTTTTTTTCTAAAAGGTTAGCTTTTTTTGACAAGCTCTCTCCTCGTGTTATCTCTACACGATGTCATGTATATCATTTTGTACAGTAGAATGATGTTGCTGCGGATGTCGCTGTTCTACTGGAACACTGTGCAATTGTAGCTCATATTTTTCAAACAACCCTTGGATCTGCCCATTGATTCTCATCGATCTCTAACCAGATGTATCCGTCTTTATCCAAGATGCTTATTTACTGTACATTGCTCTAAATTCATCTGAGAAAGTTTATACTATGCTAGTCACATGACTACAATTCATTTTGCAACCATTAACTTCACTCATGTTTACTTGTTCAATCTTTGCTATCGACATATTTGAGTGTCTTGGTTTCTTGAACTTTGTTCTCTCATCTTCTATTACTGCAACTTCATTTTTTTTTTTCATGATGCCTACAATCCAAGGCTTTAATGACCATATGTATCACAAGAAAAAAAAAAAAATGTTACAAACACTCTCATACCTCCTTTGATTCATCCATGAAGGTGTCTCTCTTCTAAACTTACTTTGAGGTGTATGAGTAGCTTCTGGATATCTTCCTTGATCCGATCTTCTAAATATTGTAGTATTGCTTTCATTCTTGTTGTATCCAAGACCGGATTTGTCATTTGGTGATCTCTAACTATTGAAGATCTCATCCAGGGTCATGGAGCTGTTCAAGAACTTGATTTGGGTGTTTGACTTCTCAACCTTCTTTCTAAGATTCACAACTTCTGCTTCTAGCTCATGACATGATTCTTCTTCTACTTCTTCCATGGGATAAATGATAACATAACATTCTTTTATTGTATCTGAGAATTCTTCTTTACTTGTAGGGGAGGATTCAATGTCAACATTATTATCTGTCCTTATGCTTTTACTTATAGACAGAGAGTTATCCTTGTCTTCAGTAATGTGTTTGGAACATCCACTGTCTATATACCAGGGGTCTTTTTGTTTTTGAGTTGAAAGCACTAGACCACACTTTTCACTATCTTTCTTTTTCCATGTGTTGACATTTTTAGCTAAGGGTTTTATCCTTGGATCTGCTTTGTAATTCTTCAGATGGAAGTTTGCAGCTTTGTGGCCAAAGTTATGACAGTTATAGAATTCAAGCTCATTGTTCAATAGGTTAAAGTGATTGGTGCAACGTTGTCTACTCATTGGCTATTCATTATTTCTTGACCTCCTCAGTTGCATGTCTCTAAACTTAATTTGACAATTTGCAATCTATGGTTTTTTGTTACTTGGTTGTCTCATTCCTTGTTGTGGAATATATTTATATTTATTCCTTGGGTGTCTTGATTGCTCATGTCTAAATCTTAAGGAACAATTTACAACTTTGTGGCCAAAGTTAGAACAATAGAAACAATATCCATAGAAAAAATCTGTGTAACTAGAAAATGGTTGTCTTCTTTGAGCAGGTCAATTTCTTCCATGATGATGATTTCCTTGAGAAGAGGGTGTGTTATTTATTTGTTCTACAAATTCAGTTCTGGCACCTTTTTCTTTACTCCTCCTTGGTGGCTGATTATCTTCCTTTGTTTCTGCAGGTTTGTTGTTGTCATTGGTTGTAGATTTGACAAGCTTGATGGATTATTTGTTGCTTGGCTGACCACTACTTAATCCCTCTTCATAACCCAAACCAGTTTTCAACTTTGGATTCCTTTGTTGATTCAGAATGGTGGCTAATCCTTCTGAGGCTTTGATACTTGACAGATTCTAGTGATATAAGGATTGAAACTTCTCCAACTCTTTTCTAGTTTTCACTACTTCTTCTTCCAGAGCTTCACATATTGCCTTCTTCTCTGATAACTAGTGTTTCAGAATGTCCTCTATTTTCTTTGCCTCTTCTAATTCCACTTTTAGCAGGGAAAATTCTTCATTAGGTTTCTTATCGTCTTTCTCAAACTGTATCAACAATTTCTTTTGTTTTCTCTTCTTAAGTCTAAGTCTGTCAATCTCTTCTAAAGCACTGATTAGTTCACCTTCCATATCAACCACAAATTATTCATCATTAACATCCCTTCATGTGATTTTGTTATCATAGTCCTCTTTGGCCATAAGCATAAAGTCATTAACCTTATCTTCACAGGAAGAGTCACTATCTATGTCTTCTGAAGAGTCATCATTGTTTACACATAAACTTTTCTTTCTATCAAATCTTTTGGATTTGTACTTCTCTTCACCTTCAGAGTTATGGTCCTTCTTTTTGTGTGGACACTTAGATGCAAAGTGACCTATCTTTCCACAGTTAAAACATTTGAAGGACAACTTGCCTTGGTACCTACCAAATCCTTTCTTTACTCTTCTCACAAATTTTGCTTCAATTTCATCAGGCTCAGAATCCTCATTCTTATCTGCTTTAAATGATGCTTCTCTAGAGGTGGGTTTATCTGTAACTATCCTCATTTCATATGCAGTCAACGTTCCTAGAAGTTGATCAAAAGGCAGAGCTTTTAGATCATTAAGTTATTATATAGCAGAGACCTTTGGGTTGAACCTATCTGGTAGAGATCTTAAAATCTTCTGAACTAAAGACATGTCTTCAATCTTCTCACCAAGACCCTTCATGAAATTCACAAGCTCCTCAACTCTTAAGAAAAATTCATTAACTATTTCATCCTCATTCATCTTTAGTTGTTCAAACTGTAATCTGCAGGTTTGAAGCTTGACATCCTTTACCTTCTCATTACCTTCATAACTGCTAATGAGTTTGTCCCACATTGCTTTGGCAGATTCTAAGTACATAACTTTTACAAATTCAGCTTCTGCAAGCCCACTCAGAATATCATTCATAGCCTTAGCGTTGAAGCTGAATTCTAGCTTGTCATCCTTATTATCTAGTACAACTGGCTTTACATAACCAGTCTCTACCACATCCCAAAGATCTCCACCTAAATCCATTATGTAGGTTCTCATCCTAACTTTCTAGAAGCCAAAGTTTGTTCCATTGAACAAGGGGGGGCTTATTGGTTGAATTTCCTTGATGACTTGTCATGTTTAAGCTTATTGGTCTACCTTTAAATAAAAGGAACCCGCTCTGATACCAATTGTTGGAAAAATGAGAAGGGGGAGTGAATTAGTTGTTACTGTGGTTAAACAATTATGCCCATTTCAAACTCTTTACAGAACACTCAATGACGATCACAATAATGCAGGGAAGTAAGCAATAGAATATTCAACATCAATCACACACATGAAACATAAAGAGACATATATTTCTTGAGGAAACCCATAAAGGGAAAAACCTCTTCTTCTTGATATGATAAGTAATATTTATTTTCTATACATTATCATTCTTATGAGCACCAAATACTTTTGAGGCTACCACCTCTGTCTTACAAGCAACAACTTGCTGAGAGCAACAACTCTCTGGCTTCTATAGCACCCACTAGAAGGAAGCACCAACTCCCTGGTTTCTCTAGCACCCACTAGAAGGAAGCACCAACTCCCTGAGTGTTCCAGCACCAATTGGATGGAAGCACCAACTTCCAGTTATAGAGGTACCAACCCGTATAACAGAGAACAATAGTTCTCCCTTGCACCACCCTGCCACCCTAGTTTCTCTGGCTGCAACCAGATGGAAACTACCACTCCCTATGTTCAAGCACCCACTTGAACCTCTGAGGACAACAATCCTCCCTAGCACCTCCCTACCAAATTGAAATATAAATCTTTGATTTTGTTAAATTTATCACAATGATACAGTATTTATCAATGGCTTACCAATCTCATCATTGTTCTGCTACATTTCTCTACTCTGCCTGCATCAGTGTCTTCCTGATCGCATCTTATTGAGATTTTTGATCTTCTACTCTATCTCTGCATGCAAACCTCGTCTTTCTCTTCCTCTCTCAGATATGCATATTTGTTCTATGTCTTTCTTTTGCGCTTTATGCTTTGTGTATCATTTCCATTATATGCACTATGCCTCTTCTGTGCGTTTCAGCTGTTGCACACAACATGATTCTACCCACATGAATAACTCTCAACAGAAGCAACAATATCTTCTTTTTTCTATGTATATTTATCATGATAGGTCCTGTTGACCGCCTATTCAGCTAGGGGTCAAATCACATGCCGTGAATATGCATCACCAGATGCAAATTTGATGAAGACAGTTTTGGTTCTACTTGAGTATCTGATACCCCAGCACAAAAAAATTTGTAAACGAAATTTCCGCACCCCTGCGTGGGTTGATAATGTAATAAGTCTGCATGGATCATAGTTAGGTCAGGTACCTTGGGTGTTTCCATTGGGGGAGTTCCTTTCACCGAGGGTTTTTTATCCTCAGGTTGTCGACCAGACAAGCTCCTGGCCGACTTCCCTTGAGTTTTTCCCTCCACACATGCAATAATTTCCTCCAAAGTGGTGAAAAGCGCTCTGATGGTCTCATTTTTCGGTAACCTTTGTTTAGGAATGTTGTAAATGACCATGCTAGACAGTGTATAAAGTTTCGCGAAATTTCGTCGAGTCTAGATAGGTTTTTTTTAATTAATTAAATTTTTAATAATTTAATTAATTGATTATTTTTTGAGCTTATATTGTAAAAACTGGATCTTTGGGATTTTGATAGGGGTATTTGTGCTAAAAAGAAATGGAATAGCACCCCCTACACCCATAGACCAAGTTTCAGCTCAATCGGACTAAGTTTACTATGTCTTAGTCCACTCAGAGTCAGTCTAGGGCAAAACGACAATTTTAATTGCTAAGATGACATTAGTAAAATGTCAAAAATCATTGTAATTTTGAGTTAGTGAGTGGATGTTAAGGTGGCAATGAGAAAATTAGACCCTCCTAACCTACCCAAACCCATCCTAACCTTTTTCCAACTTAATTCAACCTATTTACTCACTCCCACACCCATCTAAACCTTGCCCTAAGGGGAAAAACGACCCACCAACTAACTAATTCCTTGAATTAAGCCTTGGAACTTGGAGAGGGCCCCTCTCACATGAGGTGCGCCCCCCC
>ML816195.1:108611-125233 GCA_009831015.1 Picea engelmannii | reverse complement strand
CTTACAAATCAATGAAGAGCTAATCAAACCCTAGTTGTAACACCTTCCAATGATAAAAACACCATACACATGCCAAAGATAATCCTCCCAAGTGTAGCGCCTCAACTCCAAGAGCCAATAATCCAAGACAAAAGACTAAAAAAAGAGATCTCTCACAAGAGAGCAAGTTGTGTTATGCTAAAATGAGGCTCAATGTCCTCTACTTATATCATCCAAATGACCTTAATTTACAAAAATAGGTCATTAAAACAGCCGACAAGACTGACTTAACAATATTACATTATTTGTCACATTAAATGCTAAAATGCCAAAATTATGAGCTAAAAAGGAGATGTCAGGCCCCTCTGAGGGAGACGTTGGCCCTTTTTGGGCATGATCAGCATCCAGAAAGCAAAACGTTGGCCCTTTTAGGGCTCTTGTAGGCTGCCATAGGTTCCAAACGATCCAAGCACACTGCCACATCCTCCAGAAAATGTCTAGCCTGCCCTGGTGGCATCCTATCCATCAAAGCCATCATCTCATCTGCAGGGGGGTGATCCCCCTTAGGTCAATCTCTGCCAAAGTGTCCTGGTGAGGATGTCCTTCTGTCTTCTTCGTGCAAGGGATCATCAAAACGTTGTCCTCCCTCTGCCATCCCAACAACCATATGATGGGCTCTTCATCCCCATGGAGGTCCGAACTAATCATATCTCCATGTGTACCGGTCCACTGGTACCTGTCCGCTGGGTATGGTCCTGCACATCAAAGACTATGCCCTCCATGGGCTCATTAGTCCTAGGGATCATAGAAATGTCAATCATATTTCATCATTAAGTTTATCAAATAAATGCATGAAATCCCTAACATATCATCTAAGAGCTCAACGATATTACACAGATCTACTATACAAAGCTAAGGAAACCGACAGAAAAACCTATTGGGCTAACACCCACAAGAAATGGAAAGTTTCCTCAGAAGATCATTCAAGCCATGTTTTACAAGGTGATATGGTTTAGGGATGTCCAGTCACAGTATAACCAAAGGAAGGTATTGTCTGTGGGTGCCTTTGTAGGAGGCGAGCTATACCCGTCATGGATGCATTTTTTCCAAGCCCTTTATTGCCTTTATCTTTTTTATTTTATTTCTTTTCTTTCTTTTTTTTTACTTCAAGGTCTGACCAGAGGAAACGGCCTTGGCTTGGTGACCAGAGCTGACAGTGTTACCCACTGGTATCTTCACAGAGATGATAAGGCTGGCTCGTGATGAGACCCCCTTTCCCTTGACCATGCAACCAAAGGTCACTGCCCTGGCGTGGTGACCAGATGATGGCAATGTCATATTGCTGGATACCTATGAACATAATGGGTCAGCTTGTGATGAGACCTCCCATCCTCTTAGTTAGGTCTTGTTTTATTATTTTCTTAGGGTCCCTTTAGTTTCTTATCGAGAGGCATTTTATTTCCTTCTCGGGGATCCCCTGGGTGAATCATCTCTAGGTTTCATTTCCTATGGCTTTTATCTTTTACCAACTGCTTTTACCCCCTGGGCCTTTAACCACTTCTTCCCACAAGAAAAAGTGTAACCCTCAAAGGTCATCCTAATGGTCGGACTAGGGGAATGGGATGGATGTGCGGGGTATAAGTTGTAAATATGATAAAATGGTGGGAGCGGACAATGGCTCTGCAAATCCCCCTTGGTAGCTAACCAAAACCCATGAATATCAACTTTCTAAGTCACCCAATCAATCACCCCAAAAATGGTCAAGTGGATTAGTGTAAAATCCAAGCAGTCATCAGAAATGAAAGGAACCTAATGCATATATAAGAGGGTTATAATGATCAAATATGACACATACCATGATACCTTGGACCAATTACCTCATGGAGCAAGAGTCCTCTCCGATGCAAGCCCAAGCCGGTGGTGATGGAAGCTGCTGCTGCTGATAGGACAAATCTAGCGAAGAAGAAGAAAGATGGGTCCTCTAGGACCATGCTCAGGGTCAATCCTGCTCTCGGTACTCCATGTCTAGGACCTGTGGGCCTCGAGACATGATCTCCTAGTTATCCCTAGATATCGGGGATAACATCTGGCTCCAACTCGGGGACATGTGCTAATTGTAGAGTGCATGAGAACCTCAGCAATCTCTGGCATAAACCTGTAGACCTACTCACACTTGACAAGAAAGCATCAACAACACAAGGTGGGGTGGTATTTCCACCCCACAAAATATAGCATGTGCATATATGAGATAAAACAATCAAAATGCATATATAAGGGAAACAAACAATAAACACATACGGTATAATACACAAAAGTGCCTACCTACTCATACTTACCTGTATAATCATGTCCCACCACCCTGGTGGGGTTTGAGGAGGCGTCCACTGATGGGTAATGGGCGCCTTCTTCCTTCTAAGGTGGACAAATAATATGAGTTATCTACTGATTCCATTCCGACCTTGAAGGGTCTGAGCCACGATTGTATACTTCCCTTCACATTAGTAGGCTCACCTTTCTGAATATCCCACATCCATACTAACTCTCCCTCCTTGTATTTTCGGATCTTGCATTTTTCATTTCCTTGAATAACCCTAGTGTATTGCACCGAGGGAGGTGGGTGGGCTTCTGGAGTAAAGGTTTCTTGTTGGGACGGGCGTATCTGCACATCGTCATCATTCTTTGGCCTTTTTAGTATTTTGACTGTCCCTACTTCTTTACTCTGAAATTGGTCTAGAAGTTGTTGATATTCTTCTTTCTTGGGCCACTCAATCTGGTCAAAGTCTTCTTCTGTAGTAAAGGGCATATCTTCCGGAGAGTATTCTTGAAGAGTTTGTATCACATCTTTTTGCGTTTCATTCTCAGCAGGGGCAACATCATGTACATGATTTCCAGTTAGTGGCACGTTGAGTAATCATCCAGTTGTCCCATCCTTCAAAGGTAATCGCAGAAAGGTGAGATCCATCTCAAGGGACCCGCCTATCATTGCACCAAAATTTCTAGACAAAAGCATTCCCCACACATCTGGGACATCAATGACTATAATATCTATTGGGACTGTCTTATCGGGGAACTCCTTCAATCGTACTTCGATATTCTCAATTACGCCATGTGTGGGTATAGCTTTGGATTCAAAACCACACACGTTTCTGTAAGGCCTGGTTACCTTTAGACCCATCTGCTGCATGACTTCGAGAGACATCATATTTGCACTAGCACCCGTATCCAACATGCAGTTGTTGAGATATTTATTGTTCATTGTAAGAGTCATGAAGAAAGGAGGATTTTCACCATAGTGGATCCTGAAATGATTTGCTTGCAGCATAATTGGGGGGTCCATAGGGTCAGCCATTCCTGAAAATAAGTTGTTGAAGCATTCTTTAATAGAAGGGATCTTAATGGCTTCTTTCAGAGGAACATTCACATGCATTTTTGACAAAGCTCCTTCAAGATCAAAGTCAAGGGTAATTTTGTCAGCTTTGGGATTCTTAGGAGGAGGAACTTTAGAAGATTTTGATTGATCACTTGTAGATTGGCTTGGGTTCCTTCTCCGATAAACTTGGACTTACTGCTTCTTTAGATTCTCTCGTGATTCTTGATCCAAGTTGTTGATTATGGCTAACCTTGCTGCTCGGGCTGCCTCCTTCAGGGCTTGTTTATGTTCTTCATCGGTGATGTTTATCTGAGGGACATCTGAGAAGCAGTCAAAGTTATTGACTTGTTGCTGGCTGTCATTGTAAGGACACTCGTTTTCCCAATGTGCTTCACTGCACTCCAGACACCAGGGGTTTTCATCAACAGCATTAGCAGAGGCCAATGTATTTGGGACTTCATTTTTATTCTTCGGTTTGTAATTTTGATTCCCCTTTTGGAATGGCCCTTTGAATGGAAGTCTAGGCGCCTGGGTCTGGGACTATTCAAGTATCATGATCCATTTCATCATCTCCTCTTGATTTTTCATGATGCTATCTATTGAAACTTGTAGCTTATTTATATTGGTGCACAAATCCGAAGCAGGCTCAGCATTGTGTACTATTTTCTTCTTGACATCTATCTTTCCCCTAGGGTTGGCAAAAGGCTCAATATTGGATGAAAGAAGGTTTCCTTCAATCTTTGTTGCAAGCTCTTAGGATTCTTGAATGGATTGAGGGTCTTTGTCTCTGAGGAGATACCCTAATTGGCCATTGAAAGACCTGGTATAAATGTGAACAAGATATTCATCTTTTGGACGATGGCTTGGGGGAATTCGTTGGAGTAAAGCTTCGAATCTGGTATGAAACTCCTGAATGGACTCATTCTCACGTTTGGCAATGCCATTCAGTCGGGTGAGAAGCATGTTAGGGTCTTCCCTGATGCCCCACCTTCTGAGGAAGATTTCTTCAAGTCTATACATGGTCTTAATGCTCCCATCAGGTAGGCCAAGATACCAACATCTTGCGACATCATAAAGGGTAGCAGAGAAAAGCTTCATGACCAAGTTTTCAGTGTCATCAGCAATGGGGTGAAGCTGAAAAAATGCCCAGAAGCTGCTCATGTGTTCTTCGGCACTGGTAGCATCAGTGCCGGTAAACTTAGGAAACCACTTTTCATACTTAGGTGGCATTTGCCTAGGGTAACCAGGTATGGCATACATGTCTAAAGCTTTAAAAAAAGTAGATGACCATTGTCTTTGATTGTTGACAGGGTTTGTAGTATCGGTCTGAGAAGTAGACATGTTTAGAGGAAGTCTCTTTCCAAAGAGTGACTTGACAACAGGTGAATTAGCAGGAGGCTTCGTTCTGAAAGCTAGAGGAGGGTTATTGAACCTCCTTTTGGCTTGTGGAGTCGCCAGATAGTTTCCTTGAAACTACCAAAGAATAGGGGGGAAAGAAAGTAGTGGAGTCGCCAGGTAAGCTTGCAAGAAAGGACTTCTGAGGCAAGGCTTACCAAAGGTTTGTCGTTGAGGAAGGTTGACTCAGTGTTCCCCAGCAATGATGCCAAAATGTTATCGCTCAGTTTGTGGGGTAGGCTTAGTAGCTTGAAGGCAAGGGTCAAACTAGCATAACATGAGCTTCCCCACCCACTGTCACCTGGATGGGGAGCTCTTTCTATTCAGGGTGGCTAATCCCGAGGGAGATGTCCCTAGTAATCTGGGGTTTTGAAGGAAAAGGATCAAGGGTTCAAGGCTCAAAGGTTAAAATAAGCTTTCCCTTCACAGATTACTGCCAAGAGAGATAGTCAAAATGAAGGTATTCCATTGATCGGGCACCTGTTTGCGAGACAAGGCAAATAAGACTAAAATGTGCAGTAGTGGTTAGTACTTCATAAACTAATGACTATCTTTATCATACATTAGCACATATAATAGTAATTATTGACGAAGTCAACGATTGCAATTATTGCTATGGCCTAAAATATCACTTCTTCAATAAATACCAAATGATAGAGCATTCAATGTACAAAATTAATCCTTGATTTATCACAATGCTTTAACTATCCTTAATATGCTCACATATAATGTTGCTGCGTCACTATGCTTGCTAGAGGGTGACGTCAAGCTTCTTCTAGGTTAGTTATGCTAGACAATGAGGTGGACGTTTTGCAAATTAACCAATGGAAATTGATCTACACATCAAAGTCTATCAATTGATGACTTGGCCGCAACTTTCATACTAGTCAAGAGTTAAAAATAGGCATGACATCATCTTAGGGTTAGGGTTAGTAGGTCACTAGGGTTAGTTAGGGTTTCAATTTTTGAAAGCAAGAAAGATTGTTTTAACACAAAGGACTCAACGTTGCATTATTAGACTAGTGCCTTAGGGTAAATGGAGTCAAGGAGTAAGGCTAAAGGCTTAGAAGGATTTAAATTTAAGGACTAGAAGGTTAGGCTTTCTAGTGCTGCAATGGCAGGGCCACAAAGTCAAAACCCTAAGGGGAGGAGGCTCATTCTGGTGTAGCTTAAGCCAGGCCTCATGCTCCTCCCTCTTTCCTTAAAACTCTTTGGCAAAAAAAACGGCTAGCTTTAAAATATAAATCTAGGGTTGAAAAGTGTTGTGAGGCCAAGGCTCTTCAAACCCTAAAGGTCAAAACCCTAGGTGTAAACTTAATTAGGCCTAGGACGTTTTCCTTATTCAACTTATATTCCAAATCTAACTCATAAAAAGAAGAAATAGTGTAGCAATGACTAGGCTATATTCTTCTAAATCAAACGGGTAAACAAGTTTTTATCATGGGGACATAAAGCAAGGACCTACTTGTGTGCTTTCTCCCTAGGGTTTCAATGATTAAGAAAAATAGCAACAATGTAACCATAAAAGTAAGGCATTTAACTTACAACCATTCAATCAAGAAGTTTTGCATGAAAAATGTACTTACAAATCAATGAAGAGCTAATCAAACCCTAGTTGTAACACCTTCCAATGATAAAAACACCATACACATGCCAAAGATAATCCTCCCAAGTGTAGCACCTCAACTCCAAGAGCCAATAATCCAAGACAAAAGACTAAAAAAAGAGATCTCTCACAAGAGAGCAAGTTGTGTTATGCTAAAATGAGGCTCAACGTCCTCTACTTATATCATCCAAATGACCTTAATTTACAAAAATAGGTCATTAAAACAGCCGACAAGGCTGACTTAACAATATTACATTATTTGTCACATTAAATGCTAAAATCCCAAAATTATGAGCTAAAAAGGAGACGTTAGACCCCTCTAAGGGAGACGTTGGCCCTTTTTGGGCATGATAAGCATCCAGAAAGCAAAACATTGGCCCTTCTAGGGCTCCTGCAGGCTGCCACACATGCCAAATGATCCAAGCACACTGCCACATCCTCCAAAAAACGTCTAGCCTACCTTGGTGGTGTCCTGTCCATCAAAGCCATCATCTCATCTGCAAGGGGTGATCCCCCTTAGGTCAATCTCTGCCAAAGTGTCCTGGTGAGGACGTCCTTCTGTATTCTTCGTGCAAGGGCTCATCAAAACGTTGTCCTGCCTCTGCCATCCCAACAACCATTTGATGGGCTCTTCAGCCCCATGGAGCTCCGAACTAATCATATCTCCATGTGTACCGGTCCATTGGTACCTGTCCGCCGGGTATGGTCCTGCACATCAAAGACTACGCCCTCCATGGGCTCATTAGTCCTAGGGATCATAGCAATGTCAATCATATTTCATCATTAAGTTTATCAAATAAATGCATGAAATCCCTAACATATCATCTAAGATCTCAAAGATATTACACAGATCTACTATACAAAGCTAAGGAAACCGTCAGAAAAAACTATTGGGCTAACACCCACAAGAAATGGAAAGTTTCCTCAAAAGATCATTCAAGCCATGTTTTACGAGGTGATATGGTTTAGGGATGTCCAGTCACAGTATAACCAAGGGCAGGTATTGTTTGTGGGTGCCTTTGTAGGAGGCGAGTTGTACCCGTCATGGATGCATTTTTTCCAAGCCCTTTATTGCCTTTATCTTTTTTATTTTATTGCTTTTCTTTCTTTTTTTTTACTTCAAGGTTTGACCAGAGGACACTTCCTTGGCTTGGTGACCAGAGCTGACAGTGTTACCCACTGGTATCTTCATAGAGATGATAAGGCTGGCTTGTGATGAGACCCCCTTTCCCTTGGCCATGCAACCAAAGGTCACTACCCTGGCGTGGTGACCAGATGATGGCAATGTCATACTGCTGGATACCTATGAACATAATGGGCCAGATCGTGATGAGACCTCCCATCCTCTTGGTTAGGTCTTGTTTTATTATTTTCTTAGGGTCCCTTTAGTTTCTTATTGAGAGGCCTTTTATTTCCTTCTTGGGGATCCCCTGGGCGAAGCATCTCTAGGTTTCATTTCCTATGGATTTTATCTTTTACCAGCTGCTTTTACCCCCTGGGTCTTTAGCCCCTTCTTCCCACAAGACAAAGTGTAACCCTCAAAGGTCATCCTAATGGTCGGACTAGGGGAATGGGATGGATGTGCGGGGTATAAGATGTAAATATAATAAAATGGTGGGAGCGGATGATGGCTCTGCAAATCCCCCTTCGTAGCTAACCAAAACCCATGAATATCAACTTGCTAAGTCACCCAATCAATCAACCCAACAATGGTCAAGTGGATTAGTGTAAGATCCAAGCAGTCATCAGAAATGAAAGCAAACTAATGCATATATAAGAGGGTTATAATGATCAAATATGACACATACCATGATACCTTGGACCAATTACCTCATGGAGAAAGAGTCCTCTCCGATGTAAGCCCAAGCCGATGGTGATGGAAGCTGCTGCTGCTGACAGGACAAATCTAGCGAAGAAGAAGAAAGATGGGTCCTCTAGGACCATGCTCAGGGTCAATCCTTCTCTCGGTACTCCATGTCTAGGACCTATGGGTCTCGAGACATGATCTCCTAGTTATCCTTAGATATCGGGGATAACACTTCCAGTTGGAGCCAAAGATTCATGGAGTTGGAGCCTGAGAGGTAGGCAGTTGTAGCCGGAGAATCTAGGGGGTTGTAGTCTCCCTCTGGTTGGAGCCAGAGAATTCAGGGAGTTGTAGATTCCTTAAGGTTGGAGCCTATAAATAGGGGATTGGATCCTCCTTCCAGTTGCAGCTGGAGAATTGGGAATTTGGTGCTTTCTATGAATGAATTCTTGATATATATAATAAAGCATTTTGTGGTTTTCTCCCATTTGGGTTTCCACATAAATTCTGGTGTACTGTGTTCTTGATGTGACGAGGAATATATATTGTGGATAAAAGTGATATAAACTGCTCATACTGATTCAGCCCCCCTCCCCTCAATATTCCAACATACACTTCTTTGAAAATAGGTAAAAATAAAAATGAGATTTTATTTTCGACAACCATATTTTTCATCGCACTTTTGGGACATGTTGCGATCCTTTTGATGGGCCACACAGACTCAATTTTAATCCCTGTTCACAACTACTTATTGAATCTTATTGTTTTATTACATAATGTATGGTCAAGTTTTCTTTGACATGAAAAATGAAAAATAAAGTAAGTGCATTGAGTTATTCAAGGCCAAATTTGTTTTCTTTAATACAACATTCAAGTTCCATGAGGGTCAATTAGTTGACATGGTCCATTTGTTGTAGAATTTAACGATCTTTATGAAAAATTTGCATGTTAGCATTGAAGGAAAAGATTTAGGAGTTGTTATAGCAAGATTTGCCTCACCATTGCTATCTTCCACAGAGGGCCTTTTTCCATTTCCCTATGCAGACTTATCATCCCTTTTTGATGAATCTAGAGTTAAAAATATATATTTTTCCACATATATGCTCTCTAATTGCCTAGCAGGATGCGTATACACTTGTTTCTCCACTACAACTCGCGTATATTGGGATTTCTGCCAGAAAATACAAAATGAAGTCGAGTTTCCATGTCACGACAGAAGATCTCTGATATTTGGCCTTTCGTATACTGGGAACATTCCGACTCAGCCCTTCAGCTGCATTCTAGAGGCTATAAGAGCACAATTTCGATCTATGGAAAAGAGGAGAAAGCATTCAACTTTGAGAGCAAAGTTACTCTAGATAAATTACTTCATATTGAGTCTGCATCCCTTTGTCCCTCAAGTCTGAACACAGTGTTTAGCCACTAAGATCTTCCCTTATCGTTGAGAGGACATCATTTCCTCTTTTCTATGAGCTTGCCTTTGGTGGAGGATTGAAGTGGTGGAGACCCAGCTGGAAGGAACTTAGTTTCTTGGTTTCGAACCGTGTCGACACGAAAGTCTGTAATGTTGATACTTTTGTTGATCAATTATTAATAGAAATATTCCTTTCCCGTCCTATCAATATCTTGCAAATATATGATTATTATCCATGGGCATGTTTGTAATGTTTATTAATGGATTGTGATATCTGATGTGCTAACTCATTTTATATATCATCACTATATACTTGCATCGCTTGTTTGTTGAGAACTTATTGCAGGTGTAAAGTTTTGGGTCAAAGTGCTCAACAGTGGAACAACATCAAACGATCAGACCGAGGTAGGCTTCTTCCTCGTATTACACATTAGTTTATATAGCACATGTTGGAATTGAGTTGATTTATGCAGTCATACCTATCTATTGTGGTTTACCCTTGGCCATAGAGAGTTTTTCCCTTGTAACAGAAATGACGACTCCACTGGGGATAGATATTCCTTCTAAGGGTTGAAGTACTTTTTCTTCTTACATTGCTCTTTTTCCTTTGTGTTTCTTGTCGTATCACTGCTGGACAGATTCTGTTCACTCTGGGTTTGAGTTTTTAGCCTTTTACCCTTGCATGGCCTTGTTTTAAAGCATATATGCCCTTTTTCCTAGATAGTCACGTATACACTCATGCCGTCTCACTGCAAGAAGCATATATACGTTCTGTTCTCCTGAACAATCGTGTATACCACTTCCCCTTGCTTGTTTTCTTGGTTTAGTGACTACTGGGTAGGATTTGAGGATTATTGAGCCTTCTTGGGTCTCTGTAGTGCCTGTTGAGATTATCTGGGATGACAGGAAGCCTGTTGGGAGTTGAATTTTTGGGCGGTGTCTTTCTCTTTGTTTTCAATTTTGAATTTTCCCTTGGTTTCTAGGTTGTTTTCTTAGCTGCTTGGTATTCTTCTTGAATTACTGTTTTTATACATAGTGGAATTTATGTATCAGATGGCTTATTAGTCCATGCATTTTCTTTTTTAAATATTGAAAATACAAAAAATAGGCATTTTGCATTGGTTGCCATTTTTGTCTTTGAACCTTTATCGTTAGCTTAGCACATTTAGATAAAGATTGTGTTTTACTTCTGAGTTGCAGAGTTGAAATTGAAGATTGCACTGTTTTTATTTAGCATATCATTCACTGAAAAGTTAAAGCTAGGCTTTTCATTATATCTATTTTTTATGTGTATGAAGAGTCATAACACCACGAGTTTCATTTCCATACCTTTTTGAGTAACCACAACCAATAAAATTTACGCTTTAAACTAAAATTGATTAATAACGATTTTATTTTTTAGGGTGCACAAACTAGCCTAGGATTTAGTGCCTTGGAATAGGATTTTGTGAGTAAACTTCTCCAAGGCAATTAAATCAACATATGTGTCTGAGACAGGGAGTTGAGAAGTCCATTGTATAATTGATAATATCAGGAGGCTCCACTCACACCGGAGTTAATCACGAGGTCGTGCGAAGTTAGTTGAAGGGATAACCCTTGGATACTCACCTAGTGTCAGAGATAATTCCATGGATTTATTCGTATTTGGGGATCTTGCTAGTGCCCATACCTCTGTGAGAGTCGGTACTTTCAAGGTTTCGGGATTTGCTACCCTACCCATATGGTGATCCAGACTTACGACTGCTCGCTTGTGCATCGGTTATATATTGGTTTATTAGTTGCTTGACTTAGGTATCTCATAGGTTACTTGAAGGGGTTATTTTTCTTGTACCCTGAGTCAGATAGGGGTCGGACAACACACAACCTTTATGGAGGATTACCTCTCTGGGGGAATCTGACCAAATGGTTGTTAAGCCTACGAGGACCCTTATAACTGACTCTGTTACCTCCAAACTTTAGCAGGGAGTCTCAATTCCCTTCTGGATGAGACATACCTTCTCAAGTGAGGGAGGCCACTTAGCCACTTTAGCCCGTTTGCATGCATATTGGTCGTTCGACTTTTTGGTATGCTCTTTAACTACTAGTTGGCCCTAGGATTTTTCTATTGGTTTTATTATCATGGATAGTGGAGTCCCTTTTGCTTCTCCATTCACCGCTGCCCACTCCATGATGACTGTTCATCTCATGGGGGTAGACCCTTCTGTTTTTTACAATGGTATGCATGATTACAATGCTTAGTCCGCACCTTGGGTCTCTAGTCATTTTTCTGTTGATATGCCTTCTCGCGTGCAATCCCCTCCCTAGTCTACTTATATGAATCCTAGCATTGGACCCGGGGGCACCATTGCTTCCATGCCCACTTCGTCGTTTGATATGAGTCATGTTCCCATGGGAGGTTGGAACCTTCCCCCTTATGGATCCAATCCTAGCTATGCTTTTTCAGGAGCTAGTGCTCAGATGGATGATTATTCCACTTATTACACCCCACCCATGTATCTTTCATCTGCCGTGTCGGTCCCTTTAAACACTTTTTCTATGACAGGTCCTCAAGTACCCCTAGGTCTTTCTTATGGGGAGAACCAATTTTACGGTTCGAGTTACCCTCCTTACGAGACCCCTTCACAAGGGGGAAACACATATCCTCACTTGAATAATCCTTATCCTACCTCGGTCTCTTTGCAGACCTCAGTGATGATGCCCGTCCAGACCTCTTTGGACCACTTTGGCATAACCCACCACGTCTCTGAGCAAATACTGGGAGTACACCAGGATCCTTTCTGGCCTGCAACGTTTCAGAACCCATCTTTCCTGGGACCTTGGAATCAAATGCCGCAATCTATCGCTAGCCCAACCACTGTCAGCCACACTAGTGAACCATCACCAACCTCTCCTAGTCATGTCAGAGATGGGTCGGAATTTTCTACAAATTATGTCGATAACTCACTTCCAACCTCTACCAATTATGTTGTGGGAACCATCCTCTTCACCCCAGACCATAGAAATATAACGTCTCCAACCCCTATTCATCATACAAGAAATGACTCTCTTTCCTCGGCTAGTCCCATCGAGAAGCCTAAATGTCTCAGACATAAGCCTAAATTCCTTTGCAGGACTTGTCAAGGAAGTCACCTTACCCACTTGTGTCTGGTTACTACCAAGACACCAGTAGTGTGGGGTTCCCCTAAAAGCTCCCCAAGGTCTGAGACACCTACAATCCCCCCTTACACCACTTCTACTTTGGTTATCTCGACAGTTTCACCGAGGAAACTTTCCTCCAACCTCACCCCCTTCATGGAGGGTGAAGCACCTCTTGTCCCTATTACTATGCATCCTCTTCAACCTATAATTGAAGAAGTGACTACACCAGTGAAATCTATGGTCAAACCGACTCTCCCTCAAGAGAGTGATGCACCTTCCAATCATGTCATCAACATTCCAAGTCTTCACCCTTCTGAACAAGAGAGATTCATTCTTCCTTCGAGTACTCTCCCTCCAAGTCCTGACGAGGCCCCCTTCGATTAGGACAACCTGATGGGTCATCCCATACCCCCACCTATGTCTTTTCCATTAAGAGACATTATTCGAACCATAACAGAGACTATGTACTTCGTTAGCACTTTCTCTTCATCGACTTGGAAAGATTTGGGCTTTCCCAAGCTTCTGTCAGCTATCCACAAGATATTGAATTTCGGCAGAAGGTCGGGATGGGAGCCTTGGCCTCCCCCTCTACATGTTGATTAGAACAAAAACACGAGTCTTAGTTAAGATCTTTTCTAACTCGTTATTAAAAATTGAAAATATCACCAAGTGATTTGTCCCTTTCACACTCGTTAAAACTGGATTTGAAAGATCATGAGTCCTAGTTAAGCTCTTTTCCAACTCGCTATCAAAAATCGAAAAGATTGTTGAGTGAACTTGTCTTTTTCACACTCATAAATTGGATTTGAAAAGACATCTATTTGGCACAAGTCTACCCCTTTTTCACACCAAGTAGACTAAAAGATATAAAAAAAGGACATTTTTTGGCGTTAAGTTGTGATTGCATCTCATGCCCTCGCTTGCAGTATTGAGCCTTTAGCCAGTTCTCGCTTTGCATTATAAACCATTGCCTAAGCAATTTTGCATCCTCAACCAAGAAAAGCCTTGGTTTTATCCTTCGCAATTTGACACCCTACCTGAGTGTCCATCTCCTGCATGCATTTCCTTGCATTAAGCATAGGTACGTTCCACTGGTGGAACTAGTTGTGCTTACTTGAGACACTCATTCCCTCCACTGTATCATAGCATTCATTTGTTATGCAAAAACAAAAAATATGGGCGGGAAGGGAGTACTATATTGTAATTGGCATAAGTCATGTCACCTTTGAATAGAGCACAAAGTTATTGAGTCCTTGAGTCATCATAATTTTGGGTTTAGCATGGCCTTAGGGAGCTGATCTCATTACAAAGTTTTCTCTACCGACTAGTTACTCTTCCAGTCCCTATAGAGAACATTATGGATGCTTTCTACATCTAATTGTTACATCATTGAGTCTATGCTGCCAAAGTCCACCATATGTCTCATGCTCTTGTTCAAAGGAAGTCTATCAACCTGTGTCGACCATTCCTAAGAAATATTGACTTTGCATGTTGGCCATACCCACAGTTTGTCTAAGAATCACATGATACTTTGGTCTTATCGTGCACCTTGGCCCTAATTTCATCATTGGTAGGTCACCTTGAACCCAACAATCGACATTTCATTATTGGTCATTGACTAGGTGGTTTCCCTTGTGTGTGACAGCAAGACATCTATTCACACTTTGGCATTCGTGCTGTGTCTTGGATGCCATTAGCCTTATTGGTGGTTTCCTCCCCTTTGTCAGCAATATTCATCATTGGCTACTATTCAGAGGGTCTTTTTCGAGTAGCGCTTGCATTTGGCACATTCGAAAGACACACAGGGTTGTTGGTTCGTGAACATGTTCTTCGTCCGATCTCCACCAAATCATGAAGCTCCTTCTTTGTTCCTCGTGCTGACTGATGAGAGATGCCTTAATTCTCTCCTTTCGGCGGGTCTCCTTCCATCGACTTCAACTCATTTATTCTGGATATGAGACCTAGAGTTTTATGAGTACCTTGAAGCTTGCAGTCATTAGTGGCAGGCTCTCTCGCCATTGATAGATGGGAATACATCAATGTTTCCTGATCAATGGATCTCTCAAGTGTTCGACACCAACTCCTTTATTCACATTTGTAGAGATGTACTCAGTGCATTGATACATACTTTCATCATCGGTAGGCTGTCTCGTGTTTGTTAACGGTATACCTCAATGATTGGTAATCAAACGATGTCTCATCGTATTTGACCTCCACTCATTTGTTCACGTGATGTAGACTTGCACCATTGGTGGATAGTGTAGAAGACTTGAAGACATCACTATGTGGTTGCAACTTTCCTAAGCTGTTGCTTCCATTTCATCAGACCAGTGCCTATTTGACTTCAGTAATCATGGGAGATCAGATTGTACTCCATGGTATACAGATATCTTCACGTTCATTTTTGAGACTGGTTTCGTTGGGCCTTGTTCGTGACTATGACAACTCTTGGCATATAACCGCATTTATATTTGCCTATTCATGGTAATGAATAGTTGTTTGGTATATTTTCCACATGGATCTGCATTATATTATTGGCAGCCATGTATGCAAAGTCAATACATAATGTAATGAGAAATTGAGTTCATCCAACTGGTTCTCTACCACTCCACTTCTGGGTTATTTATAATGTATTTCAGTCATCCCATATACTCCTTTGATATCACACATTAGGGGGCATCTATTATAGCAATATTTGCCTCACCATTGCTATCTTTCACAGAGGGACTTTTTCCATTTCCCTATGCAGACTTATCATCCCTTTTTGATGAATCTAGAGCTAAAAATATATATTTTTCCACATATACGCTCCCTAACTGCCTAACAAGATGCGTATATGCTTTATGCTCCACTACAACTCACGTATATCAGGATTTGTGACAGAAAATACAAAATGAAGTCGGGTTTCCATGTCACGATGGAAGATCTCTGATCTTTGGCCTTCCATATACTGGGAACATTTCGACTCGGCCCTTTAGTTGCATTCTAGAGGCTATAAGAGCACAATTTCGATCTATGGAAAAGAGGAGAAAGTATTCAACTTTGAGAGCAAAGTTACTCTAGACAAATTACTTCATATTGAGTCTACATCCCTTTGTCCCTCAAGTTTGAACACAGTGTTCAACCCCCAAGCTCTTCCCTTATCATTGAGAGGACCTCATTGCCTCTTTTCTATGAGCTTGCCTTTGGTGGAGGATTGAAGTGGTGGAGACCCAACTGGAAGGAACTTGGTTTCTTGGTTTCGAATCGTGCCAACATGGAATTCTGTAATGTTGATACTTCTGTTGATCAATTATTAATAGAAATATTCCTTTCCCGTCCTATCAATATCTTGCAAACATATGATTATTATCCATGGGCATGTTTGTAATGTTTATTAACGGATTGTGCTATCTGATGTGCTAACTCATTTTATATATCGTCACTATATACTTGCATCGCTTGTTTGTTGAGAACTTATTGCAAGTGTAAAGTTTTGGGTCAAAGTGCTCAATGGTGGAATGACATCAAACAATCATACCGAGGTAGGATTCTTCCTCGTATTACACATTAGTTTATAGAGCACATGCTGGAATTGAGTTGATTTCTGCAGTCATACCTGTCTGTTGTGGTTTACCCTTGGCCATGTTATCCCCGATATCTAGGGATAACTAGGATATCATGTCTCGAGGCCCACATGGTCCTAGACATGGAGTACCGAGAGCAGGAGCGACCTGAGCATGGTCCTGGAGGACCCATCTTCTTCTTCTCAGCCAGCTTTGTCCTGTCAGCAGTACTAGCCTCCATCACTACCGGCCTGGGCTTGCATCAGAGAGGGCTCTTGCTCCATGAGGTAATTGGTCCGAGGTATCATGGTATGTGTCATATTTGATCATTATAACCCTCTTATGTATGCATTAGATCTCTTTCATTTCAG
>ML816195.1:94360-108511 GCA_009831015.1 Picea engelmannii | reverse complement strand
AAGATACTAGTGGGTAACGCTGTCAGCTCTGGCCACCTAGCCAAGGAAGTGTCCTCTTCGTCAAGGCTTGTAGCAAAAATGCAAATAAATAAAGATAAGGCAATAAGGGCTTGGAAAAAGTGCATCCATGACGGGTACAACTCGCCTCCTACAAAGGCACCCACAGACGACACCAGCCCTAGGTCTGACTATGACTAGACATCCCTAAAACCACATCACGTCACTATACATGGTTTGAATAACCCTTCGCGGAAACTTTCCAGTTCTTGTGGGTATTGACCCAATAGGTTGCCTTTTTTTTGTTTCTTTGGCTTTGTATAGTGGGTTTGTGTAATGTCTTTGAGCTCTTAGAAGAATTGTTAGGGATGTTATGCATATATTTGATAATTTTAATGATGAAATGTGATTTACATTGCTATGATGTCTAGGACTGATGAGCCCCTGGAGGGCGTAGCCTTTGATGTGCAGGACCATGCCGGGCGGACAGGTACCAGAGGATCGGTGCACGTGGGGAGATGATTAGTTCGGACCTCCATGGGGCTGAAGAGCCCATCATATGGACGTTGGGATGGCAGAGGCAGGACAGGGTTTGTGATGAGCCCTTGCACGGAGAAGAAGATGGACGCCCTCATCAGGACGTTTTGGCATAGATCATGGCTTATGGGGATCAGCCCCTGGCAGATGGGACATGGACCATGATGGACATGACGCCACCAGTGATAGTTGGACGATTATGGAGCATGTGGCAGCATGCTAGGCTTCTTGGGCACGTGTGACAGGTTGCTGGAGCCCCAAGAGGGGCAACATTTTGCTCATTGGATGGTTATCATGCCCTGAAGGGGCCAACGTCTCCCCTAAAGGGGCTTGACGCCTTCATTTTCTGCTTATTTTGGCATTTTAGCATGTAAAAGTGACTAATAATTGAATAATGTTAATGTCAGCCATGTCGGTTGTTTTATTGACCTATTTTGTAAATTAAAGGTCAAAGTATCATATAAATAGAGGATGTTTTGCCCTCATTTAGATCATAACATAACTTGCTCTCATTTGAGAGATACATTTTTAGCTCTTGTTCTTGTGTTCTTGTCTCTTGGAGTGTGGCGCAACCTCTTGGGAGGATTATTCTTTGGCAAAGTGGTGCTTTATGCTATTGGAAGGTTTACAACTAGGGAATGGTTAATGCTTTCTTCATGATCTTGTAAGTGTTTTTCATCAAAACTTCTTGAGTGAATGGTTGTTGTTTAACATTTGCATTTATTGTTATCTTGTTGTTATTTGCTTAACCTTCAAACCCTAGGGAGCCAACACACAAGTAGGTCGTGGATTTATGTCCCCATAGCATGAGCTTATAGCCATTGGATTTGAGAGGGTTTAGCCTAGCCATAGCTACACTAGCCATCTCTTGTCTTGTGCTAGTTTTGAGCATTAAATTGAAGAAAGAAGTGATTCTAGGCCTAATTAAGTTTACACCTAGGGTTTACTTCTAGGGTTTTGAAAAGCCTTTCCATAGCAACACTTTTCAGCCATAGATTTATGCTTATGAGCTAGCCGTTTTGCCAAGGAAGTCTTGAGGAGAGGGGTAAAAGTTCTAGGCCTAGCTTTAGCTACACCTAGGTAATTATTTTCTTCTTAGGGTTTAGGGTTTGTGGCCTTGCCATAGCAACACCATCAAACCCTAGCTCTCTAGTCTTTGAGTTTGAATCCTTCCTAAACCATTAGTCACATCTCCATTGACTCCATTACCCAAGGCACTAGTCTAGAAATCCTTTTTGAGCTTGTTGTGACTTAAAACCTTTCAAACTACTTCTAAATTGCAAACCCTACTAACCTAGCGTCTAACCCTAGCCAATTCTTGAACTAACCTAAAGTTGACAATGTTGGCCTTAAATGAAATTTTGCTTGGATAGAAAGGTGCGGCCTTCTTGTCTCCTTATAGCCGTGGAGTTTGTTTGTATTTTTGCTGGTTGAACTTGATAAAACGTCACTCCTAAGCTAGCTAACCTGCAGAACACCAAAATTTGTATAAAGGTGACGTCACATTGCTTGGATATCTTGTTTATGCTTAAAACGTTGTGACTTTTCTCACCTCTCTTAATTGACATTGAGTTGATAAGTGTATCTTTAAGCTTATTTAACAAAACGTTTTTTGCTCTTTGTCATCTAATTGACTCATTGATAAAGCTTGACGTCACACCTACTGCAGAAATAATATAGGTGACGCAACACTATTATGTATATGAGCTGAATTTTGCATTAATGATATGATACATGGTTTAATTGCAAACGTTGAATGCCTATTATGCTTTGTTGAAGAAGTGATACAAGTTATTTGACTTTGTTTAGCAATCATTGACTTCGCCAACAATTGCATTTGATCATTAGCTCATATATACAGATTTGAAAGATAGTCTTAAATGCTTATGAAGTACTAACCCACTGCAAGCACATTCTAGTTTTCTTTGTTTTGTCTCGCAAACAGGTGCATTCTTCAGTGGACTTCTCTTCTTGACTATCTCACTCGGGCAGCAATCTGTGAAAGGGAACTTCTTTGACTTGGCCTTTACCCTTTAGCCTTTCATTAACCAGATTGCCTTAGGGACGTCTCCCTTGGACTAGCCCTCCTAAATAGAAAGAGCTCCCCATCGAGGTGACAGTGGGTGGGGAAGCTCCTGTTACGCCGGTTTCAAGCCCTGACTCAAGCTCTTTGGACCTTTCCTACAAACCGTGCGATAACAGTGCCCATCCAAATACTTTCTTATCTGGACATTTATTTTTGAAATTTGGTAAGCGACTACTGTGGATCTCCCAAGTTACATTGAGAATGTGGTTATCTAATAAGCTTAAAAATTATTAGGGGGCACTATTCACTTAAAAAAACCTAGATGAATTGAAAAAAAACCTTAAAAATGATTAGGAGGAATGATTCACTTATTTTCATATGCCCACCCTTGCACCATGTAGTAATATCACATGATTACTTGATTATGCCACATGAAGGGTCAACCATTAACAATATTTGGCCTTATAACTTGGTGATTTTTTCTACTAACATTCTCTTAATAATTTACCTGATGGCCTTACAGCTATTAGAACCCACATAACAGAGTCACAACATATATCTTTGTTGGTTAATTTCCCTTTCATTGCCTAGGATTGAATCTCTATGTTCATTCTCTCGCACAGTGACGTTCATTAGCAAAATTTTGCAGATCCAATTGAGCACTAAACTCCTTTCTCTTCCACACAACCAGCCAATGGAACTACGGGTAATGTCTTCAAAAAATTTCATTGGCTTAAGCCACAGTCATTTTTTCTAGCTCGAATGCCACAGTTGTCGCGAATCTATCTTTTGGTCAGATGATCAGATTAAAACCTTGAGTTATTCATTCAGGGTGTAATTTAGGGTGGTCAGAGTAATACTCTGAACAATCTCTTTCAGGATCTGAATAGTCTCTTTTGGGAATTGAACAAATTCTAATCATGGTCGTTGATCGTCATTGAAAGGAAGATCTAGATCTGCTGCATGTAGACTAATGATATGAGGGGATATTCCTCGATACCTTTTTTTTCAAGCGTTTGAACCCAACTCTGAATGAACTATTCCGATGGACGGTATGGATCGCTTCTCGGTGATCTCCAATGGATGACTATGGTTGATCTTAGATCACTCTGATTATACATGTCAAAACCTTTTCTGGACTTCTCCTTTGCACAGAAATTGAAAGGGGAATATTCTTCGATTCCTTTCTTCAATTCTCTTGTCTTGGAAGATTGGAGTGGACTCCTAGGGAATTACCTCGACGAATGGTGTAAATATTCTTGGATTTGTTGGATGGTCATATGTCATTGTCTTAGTGGACATTTCGATATAGAAGTAGAACAAGAATCTAGAAGAATCTGGTGATAGAACTTTGACGGGCACGCACTGCTTCCTTTCAGGGTTCCGACTGACAAATGATAGGCACCATTGATTTTATCTGAGTAATTCTCAGATTTAATCACGACCGTCAATTTTTAAAACTTTGTATATCACGGATTTTTTTTGTTGCGCTGGACTCTGATTCCATGTCTGATCTCTGCGATCATGCTTACTTTCACTCTGAATCACAATTTACATAGAGAATTTGACAAGCACACATACATAAGGTATAATCTCACAATTATATTCTTTATTCGATGATTGAAGGAATAAAATATGACATTGCTGCTATGTTCCTTTGTGGTCTCACAAACCTCTGCATCACACACCAAATCCTCACTCTGCACACTCGCTAAACTTCCTAATTACATCAAGAATTGATTTAACAAAAATGAATCCTTGGGTAGCTCATAGCTAATAGGATCCTGAGTGATCCTAACAAACCCTAAAATCTAGGAAATTTGTTCCTACTTGAAAACAATAAGATCTCAAAATCCAAACTGCTAACAAAAGACATTTTCTAAGATGTCTTCTAGAAACACCTAACTATTACAATCAATTTAAATTAGGGAACCAACTCCCTTGGTAAAAATTTTGTGACCTTTAGGGTCAATCTCGAATTTCACTGGTAGATGCTCCTGCATTAGACTCCCGGGGAAGAAAATAAGTTTTCAAGAGATCTTATGCATCTATGCCATAGTTGGATATTTATGTTTCTGTCATCCAAGTAGCATCTTCCTCTGGCTGATTCTTCCACTTGATCAAATATTGTCTCAACCTCTCTTTGAACTTTCTTAGGAAACTATTATTTCCACTCAATGGTATGATCTTCATCACTTATAAGATCTTCTTCTGGCTGATATTCCACTTGATCAAATATTATCTCAACCTCTCTTTGAACTGCCTTAGGCAACTATTATTTCCACTCAATGGTATTATATTCATCACTTACAAGATCATCTGTTGGAACATCCTTTGTTCCTTTGAAAAAATACAGATCTACCACATTGAAGATTGGAGAAATTCCTATATCAGCAGGAAGTTCAATCTCATATACATTAGTAGAAAATTTCCTCAATATTCTGCAAGGTCCAATCTTCTTCAACTTCAACTTGTTGTAAGTCCCTACTAGAAACCTCTTTTTTCTAAGATATTCCATGACCAAATCACCAACCTAAAAGTCCACTTTTATTCTTTTCATATCTTCCCTCTATTTATATTTACCACTGCTCTCCTACAACCTTTGTTTAACACTTTCTTTCAGCTCTTGCATGCTCACAGAAAAATCCTCACCATTTGCACCCCTTAGTTCCTATTTTCCCAAATTTCACGATTCATAGACTCATATTGGGTGAATACCATACACAATTTGGAATGGAATCATTCCTATACTCCTATTTTGTGATTCATTATATGCAAATTCATCCTGAGTAAGCATTTGATCCCACTTCTTAGGATTTTAATATACAAAACTCCTTAAAATATTCCCCAAGCTTCTATTCACTACCTTTGTTTTCCCATCAGTCTATGGATGATAGGATGAGCTAAAACTGAGATTGGTACCCATTTTCTTCCACAAGGTTCTCCAAAAAATACTTGCAAATTTTGTATCATGATCTGAAACAATGCTTATGGGTAAACCATGCAATATCACTATTTCTGAAAAAAAATAGATTGATAATATTAGTGGCATTACTAGTTTTCCTACAAGCAACAAAATCAACCATTTTTGAAAATCTATCCACCACAACATAGATAGAATCATTTCCCCTTTGTTTCTTTGGAAATCCCAGTACAAAATCCATCCTGATTGAATCCCGTGGTCTTCTTGGAATAGGTAGTGGCTGATATAGTCTTGTGTTCTGACTCCTTCCCTTTTCATGTTGAAAAATTATGCATTTTTCCACAAACTTCTTTACCTGATTTTGCATACTTAGCCAATAATAAAAAGAATTAACCTATGAAAAAGTCTTGGAAAATGAATTTTGATGGAGCTTCCTGCAAAGAAGGAGCTGGAGTTGGCGTATGGATAAATCACCCCAAAGGAGACTCAAAATTATGCTCTTACAAACTTTTTTTCGAATGCACAAATAACATGGCCGAATATGAAGCATTAATATTGGGGTTGAAAGTTTTGGAAGAATTGGGTGCCAAAAGAATTGTTGTACATGGAGACTCTGAGATAATCATAAATCATATCAAAGGCATCTACCAAGAAAAACATCCCAGATTGAGGGCTTATAGAAATCTGGTACTATACCTCCTTGAGAAATTTCTAGAATGCAATCTTTTAGCAATTCCAAGAACAAAATTAGGTTGTTGATGCCTTAGCTACTTCAGCGGTAGTGTTCAAAGTCCCAATTTTCCCTGAAAAAATCTACAAGGTTGAGGTCAAATATAGGCCGGTAGTACCAGATAATATGAAGCACTAGCAAGTTTTCGAAAACGTGATGCAGGAGCATCATAAGCAGCCAACAAAGCAAGCGTAAAGGTGGAAGACTGTTGGAAAAGCACCAACGCACATTTTGAAATGTTTTGAAGAATTAATGAATGGATATTAATGTGATAGCTAGGGGAAGTGTACTTACATTTATATCTTGGAGATTATGAATAGATCTTGAGCGATTGATCTCATCTGTCGGATGTAATAGGCATTTAATTCTGTTTAATGTAAAGTAGGTAGATTTTAATTTTGATTAGATAGTTTTAGAGTTGCGGGAGGGAAAACAGATGATAGACACCCTCACCCTTGTATCATTGTAACATTATGATTTAGAATTCATAAGTTGTAGAGTTGCAGAGGAGAACAAAGAATTTCATGCATTTTTAGCTGTTGTTATTTACCATGTATAGGAGCACTGGAATTAATATAAGAAAGCTTTGATTCCAATTTATGTGTTTGTTATGGTTGTTGGAACCACCTATTGAATGGTATGCTGCAGACTTGTTTATATTCTCTGTGTGCATTTTATTTCAATGCAATCTGTGTGTGTATGCTCTAGAATTCTATGTTGAATGTTTGAATTCTAGATAAGGGGAGAATGAGTTTCAGTTGTTTCTCTTTCTGAGAACGCCTGCAAAGAGTGTAGTGGAGGGTCCACAAGGAGTGTGTCGACCAGGCTCTGAGTTTCATCTTAGAAATCTCAGAGGAGATTAAAATCATGTTTTTACAGGTCAGAGTGCAAGGTGTGCAAGGTGTGCACAGGCTGAGTGAGGTCTTAGATTTTTTCAATCCAAGAGGGAGATTGAGAGACTGCTATTGCAAGGAGTGCACATAGTCGAAGACCCAAAATAACCAGAGGTTATTTGAAAGTTGTCGCAAGGATTGTGTGCAGGGACCCTTTTGGAGGCCTTGAGTTTGCAAGTGAAATCTCAAGAGGGTTAGAACCTTTGAATTATTCCAAAGGGAGATGAAGGTTGAAATCGTCTCACAGAATTCAAGTTCAAGAGGAAGTGCCGAAATCTCGAGAGACGTTGGATCTCGTGGAACAACGAAGGGATTAAGACTGAGTGTCTGTCAACACTCTTAAGCTCAGGAGTGATAGCGACCGTCAGATCTGGATCAACAAGGGATGTTGATCTCATATGTGAACTCGCATATCGGATTTTGGGGAAAGGAGCGAGAACAAGTTTGGGGTCGAGCATCGTAAATCGTCGATTGGTGAAATCCCGATACATCGAGGGCCATTGGATCAGGCACACAACCGTCGATCTCATCGAAGCTACGATTTCAGAGTCAGGGATTTACAAGGAGAGTGCACAAGGGGTGGTCCTCTAAATCTCGAAGTCGTGAGTCACGAAAGGTGCTTGTGCTAAGGCTTGGCTATGGTCATATTGGAAAAGGGGCTGAAGTGGGGGGGCTTACACCTTAAGCCCATTGGCAATTTCGCGTTTCGGGTATTGCTAAGAGCATTGACATTACATTCGAGTGTCCAACTTGCAAGGCCCAAAATCATTTATGGGCTTAAATAAGGAGTTCAGTTAGCCCTTGTCATGGTTTAGAGAAGATCTTGCGTGGATCTCAGCCTGAGGGTAGGAGGTCTACACCAGTTGTGCTATTAGAGCACAGAACAAATTCTTTGTTTTCTATAACAGAGAGAAAAGAGGATTTTTACATCCATGCCACCAAGAAGAAGAGAGAGGCCAATACCTAATCCAGTAGTGGAAAGAGAAATGCATGAATTACGTGCCAAGCTTGATGCTATGGAGATGACACAGAGACGATCCATTGACACTGGAGATCTCAGTGAAGCTAAAAGAGAAAATGAAGCTGGAAACAAAGAAGAAGTAGTTGCATTCGAATATGCTACAGAAGAATGCTTACTCAGAGTTGTTGCCAGGATAGGCTCCAGGGAAAAATTGGACATTCCAATGTACGAAGGCAACCTAGATGTTGAGGAGCTTCTAGATTGCATTAGGGATCTAGACAAATACATCAACTATGAGGATGTCGAAGAAGACAAAAAAGTTAAACATGCCATTACCAGACATAAAGGGCATGCATAATTGTTGTAATGATCCCAAGCCAAGATGCAAGGATTATCACAGTTTTGGTGTCTTTTAAAAAATTTCTGGTTGTGGCATTTCGTCAAACACTTCGCTTCCCTACTTGTTTAGATGTGTTAATTACTAAATGGCCTCTTGATTTTGGCCTTAGGGTTTACTGATGTATTTATATGTGTGTATGCAGCTATAAACAAGAATATATAACCATGGAACATACCTCAACCATATGCAATATGATAGACAAGCCAAAACATCCCAAATATGATTTTATTCATGAAATAGAGAAACCTGCTACAATGAAGATGCCGATCTGGAATGCTCAACAGATGGCTCCAACATAGAAGTATGAGTTGCTACAAAAATATCTCGACAATACAAAATAATCCTCCAAAGGCTAGATAAGAGACGAAGACCAATACCAATCTAGATCTGGTCGTATGAAGTGCATAAGCCCTAACTGAATGTTGCCATGTCCTGCTGGAATGCTGAAGCTCCTCAACAATTCATCCCTGCTACCAAAAGTTTCCAATCACCCCAAGAAATATGACAACTGATAGATCGAGAAAATGTGAGGATAAACCAGGTTCCCAAATCTCCAAAGTCACTCTCAAACCCTGTGGATATGAACTCCTCCACTGAATGGTGTGCCCCCCTGGATGCCTGAAACCCTAGATAATTCAGCCTGGGTGAATGAGGCCTCCAAACCTTCTGAAACTGCCCAATATGATAGATCGGGCAATCAAAAACCCCTGGAAGAAGTTTCAAGGTCAGATATGAGGTATAGCCTCCTATATCTACAAATCACTGAATCACCAAATTGTCCTCTCTCTCCCAAAGTCGTCCCAACCTGTAGATGATGATCTAGCCATGGTAAATCCTCAATAATGGACTAGATCTGATGTCCAAAGCCTTGCAATGAATACCCAGGTGATATAATCTCCAAAATAATTGCCAATTACCTACAATGAATCTCTCTCCAAGAATGGTGCGCCCCCCTTGCTGGAAACCCCCAGCTGGTGCGCCCTCTCTCTATCTACACAAGTAACTGATATGGAATCCTCCTTCCACTGAGTAGATCTAGAACTAGAATGGTGTGGGAGTGTATTGCATCTCCGAGACCAAGCTTGGGACAAGCTAGGTGGAATATTTCACCACCGAATCATCCTCTAGGGTTTGTTAAGTCAAAACTCTCAAAACCCCCAATGTTGGGCTCACTAGCTAGAAGCCAGATATGAAAATATGATCATACATGAATCCATGAGTAGAGGTCATTGCCTTTCCTTTTTACTTTTTGTCTCATCTTCTCCCTCCAAGTGACTTTCATTTTATTAATATTTAATTAATTAATTAAATCACTTTAATTAATTAATTAACCTTTTTACCTCTGAAAATTGCCTTATCTCTCCTTGTGGCTTCCCTGGACACTAAAAGTCATTTCTAGCCATCCCATCTTGTAGTGTTTCTCCTCCCGATTCCAATGAGCTATTACACTGAGAGTTTCCTCCAAGTAATGTGCCCAAAATGACCTCTTCAATGAATTTAATTGACTTATAGCTCAAAATAGTCAAAATCATGGAAATCATCGAAATGCAACGGAACCAAATCCAACCTGTGTGGAATGGCTCATAATGATGAGATATGATGAGAAATTCAAGATGGTCCTCAAAATGCCTCTCAATAACCCCTGTACTCACTATAACACCCATCTGGATACTCTGGTCATCATAAACCTTTGCACTGTGATGATGTCCCAAAGTGGGGACATTACAATCCTCCTTGCTAGAAAATTGCTTGTCCTCAAGCAATAACCAAATCCCTCCAAGTAGAATACCAGGATCCCATGTCCACCTGTGAGATACATAGTAGAACCCATACAAAGATGAACATTCATACACTCTGCCCCCTGGGTCCCATAACAAGTCATGAACTGCTAACCCTTGGAAAGCATAACATTGAAATAAACCAACTCTATGAGTCTCTTGCATATGACACATGGCCTCATCTTAGAATGAGTCCATCCTCCAAATCTCTAGCAATATCCACATGGCCTCCATCAACTACACATGCTGATGCCAAAATGAGGTGCTACAAGATCTCCGTGAGACACCTGCAAGTGATGAGCTCCTCTCAACACTGAAGCTCAACGGAAAGTTAGAATAACTTTCCCCTGTAATGGTCCACTCTCCTCTATCACTTAGTGAAATGCTCGATCCTGCAATCCCTAGGTCCCATGCTAATCTTTTTTGAAGATCACCATGCTATCCCTGCACCACTTTGACCACAACTGTCGGCCCCCTGCATACATACTGGACCCTCCTCTCTTGAGTCCTCAAGATGAAATACCAGTGACCATTGAACCTGCTATCCTGAAACTGTACATGTAAAGACATCTCTATAGAGGAAGTCCCTGTCCACCCATATCCACGTCCAATCATGATAACCAAGAGTGAAAATATGCCTCTCTCTATCAGACAAATCCCTGCAGGCCCACTCCCAACCAACCCATGGTGGCATATGTGGCTATCTGGCACAACCTAGGTCACCTTGTAGTAAGACATCCTGCTAGCCAAATGAACACCCAGATCCCAAGGTGAACTTGGAAGTTTATCACTTCCAATCTCCTCTAACTGCCCCTGTGTCAGACTGATCATTGTCGGAAGCCCTCTGTGCTCATCTGCTATCATCTGGCCTATGGTGCTCACCATCACGCACCAAGTCTCAGTTGCCTGCCTATGATGATTCACCTCTATCCTGCCAGATGCTGTAAAAATACTCCTATTAGGTGGTCTCGGCCTAGCCACTCCCCATGTCCTCAGCCATGACCTATCCCTCCTCATGCTACTGTCTATGATAAAAATGTCAGGATAGGCTAACAAAAACATCTACATTGGACTATAGGATTGGAAGGTGTCACATGCTTTGGTCAATCCCAAGGATTCAACCAACATCTCGTCCATCGGTATCCATGATAAATACTCTCCTGTGGTCATCATTGAATCCCAACCATCTAGTACAATTGGAAGTAACTCCTCCAACTTCTGCTAAACCAAACTCCCTCTCTCATCTTCCATGAAACTACTGATATGGTGAAGATGACCTCTCATAACTAGGTGTTGCTGCAAAGGAGTGACATCTACATGCTCCCCTAGGTGTGTCTCCTCCCTGCAAGACACTATACCCCTCTGAATCCCATCATACATCTCGACATGTCTTTGTGAGCTATCACTCATCACTGTTTTCTCTGGCATACTCATGTCGTCTCCCATAGACTCATGCTGCATCACAGATCCTAGGTGTACTTCTCGATCAACCTATATATGGAGTTTAACCTCTCTCGGATCACCAATGGAAGTGTCCTCCCTCAACCGGTACTCCTCTGCTAGATCACCAACATCCTCTATCAATGTGACTGACTGATACATCTGAGTGTCTACTAAGACAGATGAAGTGGATCTTTGATGAAACTCATTTGATCTAGACTCTGATTCTTGAAGGGTTGTTTGTGTGCCTCTCAAGAATCATCGAGTGCTCTCCAACTCCTGAGTGAGTCGGTCCATCTCCAGTTCCTGCTCCCTCAGAGCCTGATGATACGTATCACCACTCCTCAATAGGTAGTCCTGGTCAGTCAAAAATTGTTGGTGGTCGGTCATCATCATAGATACTCTCTCCCTAAGAGTATGAAAACCATCCATGGAAAATCCCTCATATGGACTACCATGTACCAACGATACTCTCTAGTAGTAATCCGCCATCACTGCATGCATGTCATCAATACATCTAGTGGCTGTTGTGGTCATAGCCTCACTAACTCTCAACTGTGTTGTTGAGTGGTGTGATCCCTAATCATAGTCATGCTGAGGTGCCACCTCATACCCCTCATTGCTAGTGTCAACTCTGGAATCCCCCAAAAAACTCTCTACATAAGATAATGTGTTGAACTATCTAGTGTCTACTGTGATGCTGGGTATTCCTATATGCCACTACACCCCATCACTAGATGCTATCTCCCCCTAAATCACACTGTATCTTGTATGAGCAGTCTTATCCTCCTATGCACTCAACCTGCTACTATCATTTTCTCCTAGATCCCATATGGATGTATCCAGACAAGTGCTATGGTCATCCTAATAGCTAAAGAGTGCCTCCTCATCCAGGCAAGCCGATCCTAGAAGTAAGTGCTCCATCAACCTATTAGCCTCCACTAGCTACTCAAATAATGGAGTCTCCAAAATCTGTGACTCAATCTCCTCATGCGGATCCGTATGTGTAGGGTCAACTGTCCGTACGTCCTGTACCTCCTCCTGGATCTGTGGGTCTACATGTCCATGGTGTTCAACCCTCACACTAGGTGCATCCATCACATCTGACGTGCCACTGATCTCCTCATGGACATGGCTATCATGGGTGTCTGAAAGGGTGACAAATGTGTCACGGCCCTCATAGGGATTGTTGTTCCTGATTCTGTACTTAAGGCTTAAAAATATAGTGTCAAGGCATCTGAAAGTAGGTGAAAGATTGGTAAGAGGGTAACATCAGCCTTCGCTATAGGAAACTAGTGAATATTTCTACGTTCGCGTCGTCTAGCTTCCAACTATTCCTGAGTAGTTATATCTTGTTCAACGGCTGCCCATGAACGTTCAAGTTCCTCCCGGTTATTATCAGTTTTAAGTATCCTCCCGGTTATTAGCAGTTTTAAGGATTATGTCAAAAAGGTTTAAAGCAATATGTGTTTGATTAGATAGTCCAGGTTCGATATTAGGTTGTGTTGCTGTAGGGACAGTCATTGAGGAATAGTAAGAGTAGGAAAGGATTCAAAGAGAGATTGAATGCTGTCTTGATTTGGTCGTGTTATCGCACGGTTTGTAGGAAAGGTTTAGAGAGCTTGAGTCAGGGCTTGAAACCGGCGTAACAGGAGCTTCCCCACCCACTGTCACCTCGATGGGGGCCTCTTTCTATTTAGGAGGGCTAATCCAAGGGAGACGTCCCTAAGGTAATCTGTTTAATGAAGGGATAAGGGATAGTGGACCAAGACAATATGTTCCCTTTCACAGATTACAACCAAGTATTGGATAATCAAGAAGAAGTCTTCCACTGATGATTGCACCTGTTTGCGAGACAAGACAAAGAAAACTAGAAAATGTGCTTTGCAGTGGGTTAGTACTTCATAAAACCAATGATTATCTTTATCATGTATATATGAGCAAATGATTAAGTGCTATTATTGACGAAGTCAATGATGGCTCAATAAAGACAAAAGATTAATATCACTTCTTCAATAAAGCATAAGAGCATTCAATGTTCAATATTAAATCCTTGTATCATATCAATAATGCAATAAATATTCTAATTTAGCTCATATACATAATGTTGCTGTGTCACCTATACTATTTCTGCAGTAGGTGTGACGTCAGCCTTAATCAAGGGTCAAATATGGTGACAAAGAACAAAAACGTTTTGTCAAATCAGCTTATGGATGCAATAAACAAGTCAATGTCAACCAAAATAGATGAATAAAGTCACAACGTTGCAGGTATAAACAAGATATCTAAGCATGTGACGTCACCTATTTATAACTTTTGGTGTTCTGCAGGTTAGCTAGCCAAGGATGGACGTTTTGACAAATTCAACCAGCAAAAGAATGAAACAAATCCACGGCTATGAAGAGATAACAAGGCCGCACCTTTCTATCCAAGCACAATTTAAATAAGGCCAAACGTTATCAGCTT
>ML816195.1:57939-84621 GCA_009831015.1 Picea engelmannii | reverse complement strand
CTTTCCCGTAACTGTATTATTTCTTAATAAAAAGGTGTAGGGTGAGAGAAAAACATTTAGCTGCATATAACACAAGCTTCCTGTCAAAGAGAAAACTCACATATAAACAGAAGAGGAAATTAGTAAAGAAATAATTGACATAGCAAAAATATATATATAATTATGTAAGTGCAGATTGGTCTTACACCCGCTGATAGCTGGTGTAGAGGAAAGACAATAACCAATTACAAAAAAATGAAATTCTTTCGTTATAGTAGTGGTCTTACTAAATTATAACGGAACACATCAATTATGAATAATGAAATGAAATGAAACATGAAACACGAAGAAACAAACTTGTAACATAGTCTTGACGGAATCGAGAATCTCCAGATTTGCTTATATTAACTTCTCGAATGCAAAAAATCTATTACAATTGACTCAAAAAAGGTCCAGCCTTGTTTATTTTGTTCTGTGATATATTTATACATCTTTGCAGATCAGTTTTAATTTATACGGTTACACAAATTCAGTTATAATCGAGAGGAGTGCAATTGCTCCCTTTCTCTTGCTCTATCTTTACTTGGTGCCAGGTGCTCATCTTTGCGCTGATTCGGGATTCTTCATTTTCTCCTCTTCCTGGTGTTTTTCGAGATTAGAAATTTGGTCCTCAGAACCTTCAACATCCTTTTGTTTCACCTCGGAAATACCCAAACCTCCCAACACAGTGGGAATGCTTCTTCGTCTATGTTCTTGGAACTTTAATACAGATGCTGTGTCTTCGGGTGCTAATGATTGGATCTGGGCTAGCACTTCTTCATAGATCTCGCCCTTTGGAAAACATCATCCGAGGGTGAATTTTCATGCTCAAATCTCTTGAGCCCACAATGAGCTAAATGGTTGCTCACAACTCTTTGTGGATCATGCTTTTTAACTTCAATGGAGACCAAACTTAGGTCCTCCAGGGCAACAGCCTCAGCTTTGGCATGCCCGAAATCTAATAAAGAATAGGAATTTAAACGAATAGGAAAAGAAGGCCATACCTTCTTTGAGTAAACCTTGAGTTCTTTGCTTACGCCGCCAATTACCGTTTGCCAGGCAACTTCTCGACAAGCCAGCTTGTCGGGGATGAACAAGGGCAGCGCATGAGGTGGGACAGAAGCTCCGAAAAATCGAAAATATGAAAACTCTGCCTCCACATACCAATCTGCTATGCCACTCAGACCTGTTGCAATGCTGTCTGAGATGCGAGGTGGTGGGTCTCCAAAAATGGCGATATGCAGGGGCACCATCACCCAGTTAAAAATCTCATATATGAACTTTCCTGCTTTGTTCTCCCATAGTTTGTCATGATACTCGTGCACAGGTTTTTCTTGAGCTGGCTTCCAAGCCCAGTTCATCAAAGGGAATGGTGTCATGGAACATACCGCGTCCATGATATATGCTGACATGAAAAATGAGGATGGTTTCCCACTTTCCTTCTACTCCCGATACTCTGTGACCCTGTTGGCCAGACTGTCTGAGAGCATCTTGGCCCAATTGAACGAGCAACCTTCTGCTACCCAAAACATTAGAAGCACCCACGCGATGTAGAAATGTGTTCCGTCTTCTCTTCCAAATAGCTTGCATGTCATCATGGCCACATATTTATACTGTGGCTCCAAAGAAGAGATAGAATAAACACCCTGGTCGTTTGCTCTGAATTTCGCTGCGCGCGAAACCCAATCTTTGATCAAACCAGGCATGGTTTTGTCATACTGGACGCATTCTTTCTGTTTGAACTCCTCCAGGAAATCGCCAATATATGTATATTCAGACGTTGAAGGTAGCTTGTACATGGTTTGTAAATGCTCGGGCCTAAAAGTCCCGACAGTCACTCGCTGGTTGTTCATGATCGTCTGGGTGGGTAAGTCTACGTGGTCCAACGCCCACCGGATCATGTCATAATACAGAAGCAACCATGGCCTGGTTTCTATTCTGTGCATCCCCGATTGGATGATTATCTTGTACTTGGTGTGTATATAATCCCTTTCGATGTCATCGAAGTCGTCTGAGTAGTCAACCAATTCTTCTTGCAGAACATTTGAGACAAATGACCAGTTGGGAATCGAGTCGACACTTCTGGGTGAAGTATCTGCTACATTGTCTGAGCCCTGTCCCATGATTTCTACAGTCGCCTTCGCTGCTTTCCGCAGAGCCGTAGCTGAAACTTGCATTTTATCCCTTCTGTGATAGACCTGTGTATACATGCAGAAATTAGTTCACTCGAAGAATGATGAGCTCTGTGCACTTATGAAAAGTGTTTTCATTAAAATAAAATGAAACTCCTGTATATATTTGAAAATTCTATACTTTTCGAAATAAGTCTGTCAAATCGCAATTAGAAACAAATTTATTTCGTAAAAATCCGATCTTATTATTCGTAGATTCACTCTAATCTTCCATTAATGTCGTCAATGTTTGGCGGTTTGATGGTCAGTCGGAGTAGGGAGAGGGATGGATACCTCGAGAAATGTGCAAACCTCGATGCGCGGGACCTATCTTGCTTTATTTTAAATTATCAAAACTTAGCAAAGTTAATAACTTTCTCGCTTTTCGCTGCATCATTGATTTCCTTTTAATTTTTTTAGTCTTCATTTCACGAGACTGCGAGAACCGATTTTGGCTTAATTAACAGTAATCATGATTTAGAGCATTATTAATTTTATAATCAATTTATTCGCCATATCGCGACTCGGAACTTCGAAGACAAATTTCTAGGAGATTGTTACGCCGAGTCGCGAAACCGCGAGATGGTGATAATTAAGGCTCAAATTAGGAGAAGAAAATCTTAGATTAGGTGACTAATTAATCTTGCTATAATCATGTCACGACTTCGTGAGTCGGGGTTTTAGACGCCATAACTTTCGAAAAAATAGTGCTGAGTGGCGAGACGCCGAGAAAAGATTTAACCAAGGTTAGCTTTTTGCCTTTAAATCTTGACCAGGGTTAGCCCAAAAGAACCTCATATTCTCGGCTCTCGGAGCTGTAAAAATGAAAATTCAAACTTAGCGAATGCTGAGGTGTGAAACCCCGACGACGCCTAATCACTGAGTTAAAGTTTTTACCCTGGTTACAGTCTTGAGTGAGCGAAAATTTAAAACAACTTCGCCACTTCGTGACTCGGGACTTGTGAATTCATGAGTTATGTTATCCGACTTGCGAGATCCCGAAGTAAAACAAAGAGAGCAGCATTCTTAAGAAACTAGATGTGTTTTGAGAGTGAAAAAGCATCGCTGCTTACATGACAAGGTTGCAGAGTTTCGAGATCTCGGATGGAAAAGGAAAATTAACTTTAGATTTCAAGTATCAAAAATTGAAAATTGTGCAAGGTAAAAATAAAACAAGGGCGGCTCCAACATAGGCTCCAACTAGGGATCCTGCCTTCCTGTGAGGCGGGAAGAACAGTAGACCAGGTGCCAATATTGGGTAAATGGAGTCATAAGCTAAAACAAGCGGAAAAAATTCAAGGAAAAGGATAGAAAGGGGAAACAACTTTGTTTTTTACCTCGAGAAGTTTTTTCGAACTCAGATACTCTTTCCAAACATGGCTGAAGTCACTATCAAAACTTTCCCTTTCCCACTACTAACTTTGGGGATGTTTTAAGACAGTCGAAACGACCCTAGGATATTCAACAGATCATGTGATTCTCAGCTTGCATCAAAAGCATGATATTATATATTTTTAAATTGGGAAGTCCCGTCTGAATTTGGGGTATTGATCAGGTTTTTAGAAGCATTGGTTACCAGAGTAGAGTGATATTCATGTATAACAGCCTTACAGATATCTCAGACATTGGTTCACTGCCAGCGAGCCTGTTCAGTACCCCGGTGAAGTTGTCTGGCCCCTTTCACTGAATTTCCTTTCACCACTTCGGAAAAATTTATGCATTTAAATGCTGAGACGAGGGCAATCATTTCTGAATTTCCTTTCATCATCTTCCTGGACTAGGTGGGGGCAATCATTTCTGAATTTCCTTTCACCACCTGTCTTATAATTTACTTTTAAAGCACAAAGATGGGGTCAATCAGTTTGTATCAGGGCTGATATCTGTGTAATATTTTGTATCAGAGGTCTGTCAACTTATTTTGATTACTCGGTATCAATCTTCCTTTGACCTTCACAACACCTTCGTTCTTAGGGAGATAGGGGAAAATAATAAATTTTTAAGGGGCATCCTATTCAAGCAAGCTTTGATTCTTCCGAAACTGTTGAAAAACCTAGGAAAGTTAGGATCGCTCTAAACGTTCCTTCGCTTAGCAGGAGATCAAGTAGTTGTGAAGACCAGCTTTCCTATCAAGATCTGTTTCGAAACCTCTAAGGTTTAAAATGAAATACTTTTATCCCTTCGCAATAACTCAGGAAGATGGTGACTTGCTAAAAGTTAGACCCAAAGATAGACAGGATACAAATCAATGGTTCATTGACTGAAAATATGGGGGTCGAAACAACTCAAGACTGACTCTTGTAGATAAATTCAGGAATAGTTTATTTCAACTGCCCATTTTTTATTTAGTGTATTATTCAACTTATATTAAAACAAAAATTATCAAACCAAGCAATGATCCTCCTGTTATCTAACCTTTTATATTGCAGTTTGAAAGATGTTACCTTATTTTACTTTAATAGCCTTTCATAACCTGTGTATTGAGAAAGCTCACCTCTGTATTTTCTTTTCACTTCTTGGTGCACCTATGAATTATCATTTGGTATCACCTGTTTTATGTTGCTCTATTTCCAACCCCGACCTGCAAATTACTTTGCCTGCGAGTTTTGTCTGCAGCTGGAATCCTGTAAAAAGCAAATGTAAATCTTATTGGAAATGTGTCGAGAGTTTATGAACAAAAACCGAAAATTAAAAGCAATGTTCAAATGAAAATATATGTATGTACAAAACATGAAATTTATTTATTTACAATTATATATATATATATATATATATATATTTACAAGTGTTAGGTCATGTAATGTTTCAGGTATAACCCATTGACAGGGGTGCTGAGGACTTCTCCATCAATGTTCTCCAACATGAAGGAATTCTTCCCCTCTGGGGCAGAGACCCTGAATGGTCCATACCAAAGGTGGTCAAATTTGCTATGCTTCGCGGCTTCTTCCCTTCTCGTATCCCATCTTAATACTAAGTCACTTGGGAGAAATTCTCTGTCTTTTGCCTTGAGGTCGAACAATGCTTTCATATCGTCCTGGTACTTCTGCATTTTCTCATCAATCTCCACTCTATGCTGTTGAACCTCGATCAACTGGTTAATTCTCCTGGTTACATGATTGGGTTCTTCATTATGATCCTTCCATAATTTCATTACCGGCAACACTAAGTTAATAGGTAGAACCACCTCTGTCCCGTAGACCATTTGAAACGGCGAAATGCCGATAGACCTTTTAGTGTTGATGAGATTCACCCATAATGCGTACTTCAAGTGCACATGCCAGGACCTTTTATTTTCATCCAGTACTTTCTTGATTATGTTTACCAGGCTCTTGTTAGATGATTCGGCCAGCCCATTTCCCTGGGGGTAATAAGTAGTGGAATGGCCGAGAACGATATTGTACTTCTGACAGAAGTTGATCATAGCCATGGACTTGAAGGCCTAGGTGTTGTCGGTAACAATCTTTCGGGGACACCCGAATCTTGACAAGATGTTATCTTCCAAGAAGTCGATCACCACCGAGTCTGTTGCCCTTTTGGTTGGAATGGCTTCCACCCACTTTGTAAAATAATATGTGGTTGTTAAGATCCACTTATGCTGAGCACTGGAATGGGGATTAATTTCCCCTATGAAATATAGTCCCCATTGTTGAAATGGGGCTTCAGTTTTGACTGGAATGAGTGGTAGTGCAGGGAGTTTCTGTTTACCAGTGAATATTTGACACGGGTTGCAGGCACACACTTTGGCATTTACGTCCGAAAATAATTTCAGCCAATAGTATCCGGCCCTCAAGATCTTGTAGGCTGTAGATCTCCATGCATGGTGCCCTCCACAGATCCCTTCATGAAATTCCTCTATAACCTATGGAGTTTCCGACTCAACCAAACAGACCAGTAGGAACCCGAGTGGATCCTTCCAGTATAACTGGTTTTCGGTGATGCAATATTTTACAGCGTGGAGTTTTAAAGTTCTGCATTTGGCTGGTGATAGTCCATCTGGACATTTCAGGTTTAACAAGTAGAAAACTATGTCTTTATACCAGCCTGACGATATGAATTTTTCTTCAACCTTGCTTGGATCTGTCTGGTCATCCGGCTCGTGCAAGTGTGTGTCTCTGTCTTCCCCTTGGAGACAATTAATATCAAGAGCTCTAAGGTTCGACTCAGCCAAGAGTTTGGCCAGACCCTGCCCCTTTATCAATTTAGTAGGCTTGACTTCCAGATCAAATTCTTGTATTTTAGCGAGCTAGCGCCCTCGTTTTCCATCACTATCTAGTTGTACCAATATATCTTTCACAGCACTGTTTGGCACGTACGCGATAATTTTTGAATGCAGTACATAGGTTCTGAATGATTTTAGTTCTTTCACCATTGCGTACACCTGTTTTTCCATTATGTCATACTTTAGTTCGGCATCTCTAAGGCTCTTGCTGAAAAACGCAATCGGCCGTTCGAAGCCTTCGTCATCCTTTTGCAGTAACACCGCGGTGATAGTATGTTCAGAAGCAAATGAGAAGATGAGGAAATCTTTCAAGTAATCTGGGCTTGCTAACACAGGTGCCTCACTGATGAATTTTTTAATATGCACGAACGATGCCTTAGCCTCGGTCGTCCAATTTACTCTGCTATCTTTCTTCAGCATTCTTGTGATCAATTTGACAATCTCAGCAAAATTTGGGATAAACCTTCGTAAAAAATTTATTTTACCTAAGAAAGATTGAATCTCTTTTACGTTTCTAGGAATATTTATAGTTTCTATTGCTTCAATCCTCTTAGGATCGATCCTGATCCCATCCTTAGATATGATATGCCCCAGAAGCTTACCTTCTTGCATAGCGAAATGTGATTTCTTTGGGTTCAAAGACAGGCCATACCTGCGGCATTTTTCGAAAGTCTGTTTTAAATGGATCAAATGTTCTTCATCGGTTTTAGAGAAAACCATCAAATCGTCGAGGTAGATGACTACGAACTTGTCTCTTTCTCCTACGAAAGCGATGTCCATATCACGCTGGAATGTAGCCCCTGCATTCATCAAACCAAACGACATTTTTTCATACATGAATGTACCCCATGGTGTGGTGAAAGCAGTTTTTTCTCTGTCTTGCTCGTTCATGGCGATTTGGTTGTACCCAGAGAACCCATCTATCATAGACATTCGATTTGCCCCAACTACCTTTTCTAGGACATGGTCCATTTTGGGGAGCGGATAATTATCCTTAAGAGAGGACCTATTTAAGTTTTGGAAATCCACACACAATCTGATTTCTCCGTTCTTTTTCCCGACCGGGACAAAATTGGCCACCCAGTCTGAGTATCTCAGAGGTACGATTATTTTCGCATCTAAAATATTTTTAACTTCCTTTTCAATCACAGGCAACAAGATGGGGTTAATTTGCCTAAGATTTTGTCTAAATGGCTTGACCCCAGGTTTCAAAGGTATCTTATGCTCGATTATGGAAGTGTCATATGTTCTAAGATCATCATAGGACCAGGCGAAAAAATCTTTATACTGTCTGAGTAGCTCTCTGTACTGGACTTTTACCTTGGGAGGGAGGAACTTAGATATATTTATTATCCTGGATTCTGTTTCAGTTCCTGTATCACAGTCCTCCACTTCTTCGAGTTGGGGCTGCAGAGTGGATTTCACAGGTATGTCGTTCTGATCAAAAAGTCTCTCTAAAGGAATTAAGCCTTTCGGAATTTGGTTGCTTTTAAGGACCAACATACGATGATCCACTATTTTTTCTCGGAAGGTTTCAGGCTCTTCACCTTCTTGCATAATCCACATCGAGTCATTTTGATTCTCTTGGTATGGATGAGTTTCAGAGAACTCACCTACTGCTATAAGAAATTTCTGAATTTGTTCGTCATCTTCAAAGACCTACCAGTGTCGGATATTGTCTGGTATAGAGGGTTTATATCTGATTTCAATGTGATACTTCAGTTTGACGTTTGTGGGAGGAGAAAAGGTTGAAGCTGCCTTGGCCAATGCATCAGCATGTAGATTCTCTGCGCGAGGAATAAAATGGACCTTTACAGATGAGAAAAAATTCTCCATCAAATCCCACGGACAATTTCTGTATGTTCTTAGTCTGGGATGCTTGGCTAGGTATTGTCAGTTTACTTGCCTTACTATCAATTCCGCGTCACCGTATACCTCCAAGTTTTTTATATTCAACTTCTTTGCAGCCTCTAATCCTAATATTAATTCTTCATACTCGCATACGTTATTGGTGTAATCTATGTCCCATTGCAAACGATAGGAGAAAGGAACAATGAACTTACCTTCAGGTGCTACCAAAAGTACCCTAGCACCAGCTCCTTCAGAAGACGAAGCGCCATCGAAGTACATTTTCCAAATACCAGTATTGCACAACTCTTCTATCAAGGGGATAAAATATTCCTGTTTCATATCGAGTTCTTCTGGACACCCATCTAAACTATCATCAAAAGACAATATGCAATTTCCCAGATCTTGATCTGCAACGTAAATGGGAAAGTTATTTGGGTTTTGAGGATCACTGACGGTATATGCTAATCTTGTTTCCTTGTACAAACGAGTGAACTGACCACCGAAAATAGGGATCGTGGCATAAGACATGTCTAACTGAAGGGAACCTCCCAACTTGGCCCCCCATGATCTGGATAACAGCATGCCATATTTCTGGGGAATATCTGCGATAACCACATCCATCAGGATACTCTTGACCGGGACCTGAGCCAGGGTAACTACCAGGTCTTTTATCATCCCCATACATTTAACCTTTCTCAAATCGAAAGAGTACATATTTCCATAGGGTCTAGTGATCTGGAGACCCAGCCTCTCCATTATAATTTTGGGCATAACATTATGTGAAGCCCCAGAGTCTAACATACAATTATGCAGTAACTGATCATGTATATTCAGGGTGATATAGAAAGGAGCGACGTTGTCTTTGGATCCCTCAAAATGAGGAACAAAGGTGATGTTAGGTCTGTCATCTTCCAGGTTGATAACATCAGAGTGAATTTCTGACTCATAGACACCCATCACTTTGGCAATTTGCTTCCGATAAGCGGGGTTTTTTGCTAATTCTACCAAAGGAATCGGTATCTTAATTTTGTTTAATTCATTTTCAAAACTGAAAGATGTATTTACCTTGTCCGTTTCTTTGGTTAAGACTTCCGAGATTTTTCTTTCCAACTTACTTGTCTGTATTGCTTTATCACTCGTGATCCTAGTCGAATATGTAACTTTATCTACTGGTCCGGTTTCCTTTGTTTGGGTTTCAACTTTTTTCACCTCAGACTCTTGAGTGTTTGCTACCTTTATTTTATTGCTAGGTAACAGGGTCTCTTCCAAAGGAGGTTCATGAGCTTGACCCCTTTGAAGGATTCTCTTAGGTTGGTCAGTTGAGGTGGGCTTATTTTTATATCTTAGATTGTACTTTGGTTGAAACTCAGCCGCTATCATTTCTGTTTCTGGTTGAGATACACAAAGGTCAGTGTGATCACCTTCTTCCTCTTCATTAGACGGTTGTGGGGTATTCAAAGATTTTTCATAGTCTTCTCGAGTCAAATATGGCTGCGAACATTCATCACCGAAATTTGCGACTTCATCTTCCGAATCTCTAAAATCTTGGAGGTCATTTGCTCCTATAAAATTTTCATTTTTTAGTGGAGCTTGTATTCTTTGATCTTCATTCTTTATTTGTCTCTGTTGATTTTGGGGATTTGGATTTCTCCTGAAGTCTTTTTTATTAGAAGAATCAGCTTTAACCTGATCCAACTCCATCCTAGAGATTTTGTTAGACAGTTCTTTAATTATTCAGGCCATATCATCTACTCTGTCATCAGTGTATCTATTTGACCCCGAAGGACCCACTGGTTCCCTATAACGTCTATTTTCGTGGTTGACTATTTCTACTTTAGCCTTTAATTTACCTGAATCCATCATATTAGATTATATTTCGACAGCATCGTCTTGCATTCTATTTAGGGTGGCTCCTCTTATTTCTCGCAAAAGTAGTGCGAAATCCGGTTCGAAAGCTCCCGCAAAGGCTACTTTGGCTGAGGGTTCGGAGGGTTTAACAACGGCTAGAATCTTATTATACAATTTGTTGAATCTCAAAATAAATTCCATAACTGTTTCTGAGTTCTTTTTCTTTAGGGACCCAAACTCGGTAAGGTAATATAAGTGATCTTTTCTCTCTCCCCATTGTCTGAGGAAAGCATCTTCCAAAGCATCATATGTCCGAATAGAAGCTGCAGGGAGGCTCCGAAAGCAAGTTCGGACCTGTCCTTCAAAGGTCTAGACAAGGAGTCTCGAATAGACATCCTCATGCTCAATACCACAGACGTCTGCGAATTGGTCAAAGAAATTTATATGCTCGGATGCGGTTTGATCTCCCTCCCCAGTGAACTTAGGAAGACTTTTGATGTAGTTTTCAGGCAAATCATGGAGGGGGACGGGCAAAACCAGGGGAGCGTATCTCACTGCTACCTTTGCGAATACTCTGGGAGGAGGGACATTCACTTGACCTCCACCTCCTCCACCAGGAGTGCCTCCACCACCTCCTCCGATGCCTGCCATCAACTCGGGTGTAGAAAATGAGTGTGTAACACACTCTTTGGAATCAAGCGAGACTGGGAAGTTCTGTCGAAGAAAATTTGGTATGTCAACTGACAACGATCTTTCTAAAGGACCTTTTCCCTTGTTTATTGATGGGAAATTCTGATGAATCTCACTCCTAACTTCAGAGAAGTTTGTCTCCAGATATTTGGTATCAAATAGAGGACTGCATGAAGTAGAAGGTTCTGAATGGAATTTAGTCTTTAAAGGTGGGTTTTTAGGCTTATAGACTGCAACGGTTGGCTCAAACGAGCCTCTCTCCCTTAAAATTTTTTTAGGATCAATAACAGGTGTAATCATCTTGCCATTCGGGTTCTATCTGGTACTCTTTGTACCAGATGCCAGTTTATGTTTTCGTGGAGTCGCCAAGTGAAATATTTAAAGAAGCCTTAAAACTATGTGTACTCTATGTTCACTATCAAAGAGTAACACTTTCAACGAAATAAATTGTCGTTTTCCCAGGGAAAAGATTTCGTAACTTTGCTCCCCGGCAGCGACGCCAGAAAGATGTTGTTCCTGAGTCTGTACTTAAGGCTTAAAAATACAGTGTCAAGGCATCCGAAAGTAGGTGAAAGATTGGTAAGAGGGTAACGTCAACCTTCAGTATAGGAAACTAGTGAAGATTTCTACGTTCGCGTCGTCTAGCTTCCAACTGTTCCTGAGTAGTTATATCTTGTTCAATGGCTGCCCATGAACGTTCAAGTTCCTCTCGGTTATTAGCAGTTTTAAGGATTATGTCAAAAAGGTTTAAAGCAATTTGTGTCTGATTAGATAGTCCGGGTTCGATATTAGGTTGTGTTGCTGCAGGGACAATCATTGAGGAACAGTAAGAGTAGGAAAGGATTCAAAGAGAGATTAAACGCTATCTTGATTTGGTCGAATAAAAGAGAAATTTTTACTTTTTTAAGAATTAAAATAGGAATGCAAATTGAAGGCTCTTTCCCGTAACTGTATTATTTCTTAATAAAAAGGTGTAGGGTGAGAGAAAAACATTTAGCTGCATATAACACAAGCTTCCTGTCAAAGAGAAAACTCACATATAAACAGAAGAGGAAATTAGTAAAGAAATAATTGACATAGAAAAAATATATATATAATTCTGTAAGTGCAGATTGGTCTTACACCCGCTGATAGCTGGTGTAGAGGAAAGACAATAACCAATTACAGAAAAATGAAATTCTTTCGTTATAGTAGTGGTCTTACTAAATTATAACGGAACACATCAATTATGAATAATGAAATGAAATGAAACATGAAACACGAAGAAACAAACTTGTAACACAGTCTTGACAGAATCGAGAATCTCCAGATTTTCTTATATTAACTTCTCAAATGCAAAAACTCTATTACAATTGACTCAAAAAAGGTCCAGCCTTGTTTATTTTGTTCTGTGATATATTTATACATCTTTGCAGATCAGTTAGAATCTATATGGTTACACAAATTCAGTTACAATCGAGAGGAGTGCAATTGATCCCTTTCTCTTGCTCTATCTTTACTTGGTGCCAGGTGCTCATCTTTGCGCTGATTCAGGATTTTTCATTTGCTCCTCTTCCTGGTGTTTTTCGAGATTAGAAATTTGGTCCTCAGAACCTTCAGCATCCTTTTGTTTCGCCTCGGAAATACCCAAACCTCCCAACACAGTGGGAAGGCTTCTTCATCTATGTTCTAATACAGATGCTGTGTCTTCGGGTGCTAATGATTGGATTCGGGCTAGCACTTCTTCATACGATATCGCCCCTCGAAAAATGTCATCCGAGGGTGAATTTTCATGCTCAAATCTCTTGAGCCCACAATGAGATAAATGGTTGCTCACAACTCTCTGTGGATCATGCTTTTTAACTTCAATGGAGACCAAACTTAGGTCCTCCAGGGCAGCAGCCTCGGCTTTGGCATGCCCGAAATCTAATAAAGAATAGGAATTTAACCGAATAGGAAAAGAAGGCCATACCTTCTTTGAGTAACCCTTGAGTTCTTTTCTTAGACCTCCAATTACCGTTTTCCAGGCAACTTCTCGACAAGCTAGCTTGTCAGGGATGAACAAGGGCAGTGCATGAGGGGGGACAAAAGCTCCGAAAACTCGAAAATATGAAAACTCTGCCTCCACATACCAATCTGCTATGCCACTCAGACCTGTTGCAATGCTGTTCGAGATGCGAGGTGGTGGGTGTCCAAAAATGGTGATATGCAGGGGCACCATCACCCAGTTAAAAATCTCATATATGAACTTTCCTGCTTTGTTCTCCCATAGTTTGTCATGATACTCGTGCGCAGGTTTTTCTTGAGCTAGCTTCCAAGCCAAGTTCATCAAAGGGAATGGTGTCATGGAACATACCGCATCCATGATATATGTTGACATGAAAAACAAGGATGGTTTCCCACTTGCCTTCTGCTCCCGATACTCTGTGACCCTGTTGGCCAGACTGTCTGAGAGCATCTTGGCCCAATTGAACGAGCAACCTTCTGCTATCTGAAACATGAGAAGCACCCACGCGATGTAGAAATGTGATGTGTCTTCTCTTCCAAATAGCCTGCATGTCATCATGGCCACATATTTATACTGTGGCTCCAAAGAAGAGATAGAATAAACACCCTGGTCGTTTTCTCTGAATTTTGCTGCACGCGAAACCCAATCTTTGATCAAACCAGGCATGGTTTTGTCATACTGGACGCATTCTTTCTGTTTGAACTCCTCCAGGAAATCGGCACCATATGTATATTCAGACGTTGAAGGTATCTTGTACATGGTTTGTAAATGCTCGGGCCTAAAAGTCCCGAGAGTCACTCGCTGGCTGTTCATGATCATCTGGGTGGGTAAGTCTACATGGTCTAACGCCCACCGGATCATGTCGTAATACAGAATAAACCGTGGCCTGGTTGCTATTCTGTGCATCCCCGATTGGACGATTATCTTGTACTTGGTGTGTAGATCATCCCTTTCGATGTCATCGGAGTCATCTGAGTAATCAACCAATTCTGCTTGCAGAACATTTAAGACAAATGACCAATTGGGAATCGAGTCGACACTTCTGGGTGAAGTATCTGCTACATTGTCTGAGCCCTGTCCCGCGATTTCTACAGTCGCCTTCGTTTCTTTCCGTGGAGCCATAACTGAAACTTGTGTTTTCGCCCTTCTACGATAGACCTGTGTATACATGCAGAAATTAGTTCACTCGGAGAATGATAGCTCTGTGCGCTTATGAAAAGTGTTTTCATTAAAATAAAATGAAACTCCTGTATATATTTGAAAATTCTATACTTTTCGAAATAAGTCTGTGAAATCGCAATTAGAAACAAATTTATTTGATAAAAATCCGATCTTATTATTCGTAGATTCACTCTAATCTTCCATTAATGTCATCAATGTTTCGTGGTCTGACGGTCAGTCGGAGTAGGGAGAGGGATGGCTACCTCGAGAAACGTGCAAAACTCGATGCGCGGGACCTATCTTGCTTTATTTTAAATTATCAAAACTTAGCAAAGTTAATAACTTTCTCGCTTTTCGCTGCATCGTTGATTTCCTTTTAATTTTTTGAGTCTTCAACTCGCGAGACTGCAAGAACCGATTTTGGCTTAATTAACAGTAATCATGATTTAGAGCATTATTAATTTTATAATCAATTTATTCGCCATATCGCGACTCGGAACTTCGAAGACAAATTTCTAGGAGATTATTACGCCGAGTCGCGAAACCGCGAGATGGCGATAATTAAGTCTCAAATTAGGAGAAGAAAATCTTAGATTAGGCGACTAATTAATCTTGCTATAATCACGTCGCGACTTCGTGAGTTGGGGTTTTAGACACCATAAATTTCAAAAAAATAGTGCCGAGTGGCGAGATGTCGAGAACAGATTTAACCAAGATTAGCTTTTTGCCTTTAAATCTTGACCAGGGTTAGCCCAAAAGAACCTCGTATTCTCGGCTCTCGGAGCTGTAAAAATGAAAATTCAAACTTAGCGAACGCCGAGGTGTGAAACCCCGACGACGCCTAATCACTGAGTTAAAGTTTTTACCCTGGTTACAGTCTTGAGTGAGAGAAAATTTAAAACAACTTCGCCACTTCGTGACTCGGGACTTGTGAATTCATGAGTTATATTATCCGACCTGCGAGATCCCGAAGTAAAACAAAGAGAGAAGCATTCTTAAGAAACTAGATGTGTTTCGAGAGTGAAAAAGCATCGCTGCTTACGTGACAAGGTTGCAGAGTTTCGAGATCTCGGAAGGAAAAGGAAAATTAACTTTAGATTTCAAGTATCAAAAATTGAAAATTGTGCAAGGTAAAAATAAAACAAGGGCGGCTCCAACAAGGATCTCATCAACTCCAGGTGCTAACACATGTGAATCCTCACTAGCGTCACCCCTTTGCTAAGGTGAAAGGTCATCAACATGATCTGATATGTCTGCTGAAGTACTAGTGCTATTATCCTGTTCCCCTGACTGTCTATCTAGTACACAAGGGTCACTATCCTCCTCAAGTGTGCTAGAATCATCAGCCTCTATGCAAGAGTCACTATCACTAGCCTCTGTGCAAGATTCATTATCATCATCGGACTGCTCCAAATCCTCATCATCACTGTCGTAGTGCACCTCAATGATATGCTTCTTAGCCTTACCCCTACACCTATGATCTGGTTCTCAAGGCACCTTGCAACTATAGCAAAGTTGTGTGCTCCTAGTGGGTGTGGGGTTTCTCTGTGCTTCTTTCCATCTAGTAGTTTAGGCCATGTATTTCATTGCTTGATTGATCCAGAATGTAATCTCCTCTGTGCTCCACCTAGGATTTTTCATGGATAAATACTATTGGAATGTTACTTGAGCCCTATTTCTCTCACTAAGGTCATGGTAATATTCCCATCTACAACGTACAATCTCTCTAGAAAAATCCTTAATGTCCATCTCTTCTTATGGAAGACCCCTCTATGGCTCTGCATGCATGTGCTAATTCCCACTGGCTGGAAATATTCTAAGCTCTAATACCATTGTAATGATCCCAAGCCAAGATGCAAGGATCATCACAGTTTTGGTGTCTTTTAAAACTTTTCTAGTTGTGGCATTTCGTCAAACACTTTCCTGCCCTACTTGTTTAGATGTGTTAATTGCTTAATGGCCTCTTGATTTCGGCCTTAGGGTTTACTGATGTGTTTATATGTGTGTATGAATCTATAAACAAGAAGATATAACCATGGAACATACCTCAACCATATGCAATATGATAGACAAGCCAAAACATCCCAAATATGATTTTATTCTTGAAATAGAGAAAATTGCTACAATGAAGATGCCAATCTGGAATGCTCAACAGATGGCTCCAAGATAGAAGTATGAGCTACTACAAAAATCTCTCGACAATACAAAATAAGCCTCCAAAGGCTAGATAAGAGATGAAGACCAATACCAATGTAGATCTGGCCGTATGAAGTGTAGAAGCCCTAACTGAATGCTGCCACGTCCTGCTGGAATGTTGAAGCTCCTCAACAATTAGGCCCTGCTACCAAAAGTGTCCAATCACCCCAAGAAATATGCCAACTAATAGATCGGGAAACTGTGAGGATAACCTAGGTGCCCAAATCTCCAAAGTCACTCTCAAACCCTGTGGATCTGAACTCCTCCATTGAATGGTATGCCTCCCTAGATGCCTGAAACCCTAGATAATTCGGCCTGGGTGAATGAGGCCTCCAAACCTCTTGAAACTCTCCAAAATGATAGATTGGGAAATCAAAAACCCCTGGAAGAAGTTTCAAGATCAAATATGAGGTATAGCCTCCTAGATCTGCAAATCACTAAATCACCAAATCGTCCTCTCTCTCCCAAAGTCGTCCCAACCTGTAGATGTTGATCTAGCCATGGTAAATCCTCAAAAATGGACTAGATCTGATGTTCAAAGCCCTGCAATGAATACCCAGGTGATAGAATCTCCAAAATCCTTGCCAATCACTTGCAACGAATCTCTCTCCAATAATGGTGCGCCCCCCTTGATGAAAACCCCCAACTGGTGCACCCTCTCTCTATCTGCACAAGTAATTGATGTGGAATCCTCCTACCACTAAGTAGATCTAGAACTAGAATGGTGTGGGAGCGTATTGCATCTCCGAGACCAAGCTTGGGACAAGCTAGGTGGAATATTTCATCACCGAATCATCCTCTAGGGTTTGTTAAGTCAAAACCCTCAAAACCCCCAATGCTGGGCTCACTAGCTAGAAGCTAGATATGAAAATATGATCATACATGAATCCATGAGTAGAGGCCCTTGACTTCATTTTATTAATTTTTAATTAATTAATTAAATCACTTTAATTAATTAATTAACCTTTTTACCTCTGAAAATCGCCTTATCTCTCCTTGTGGCTTCCCTGGCCACTGAAAGTCACTTCTAGCCATCCCATCCTTTAATGTTGCTCCTACCAATTCCAATGAGCTATTACACTGAGAGGTTCCTCCAAGTAATGTTCCCAAAATGACCTCTTCAATGAATTTAATTGACTTATAGCTCAAAATAGTCAAAATCATGGAAATCATCGAAATGCAATGAAACCAAAGCCAACTTGTGTGGAATGGCTCATAATGATGAGATATGATGAGAAATGCAAGTTGGACCTCACAATGCCCCTCAATAACCCTTGTACTCACTATAACGCCCATCTGGCTACTCTGATCATCATAAACCTCTACACTGTGATGATGTCCCAAAGTGGGGACATTACAATTGTGGTGGGATGAACTGTAGGCTGATAGGTGTTGCAAAGGCAAGAAAAAAATCAAAATATGGGACAAAATGGTTGCAAAAATGAAAGCCAAGTTTATACCCAGGGATTATCAAATAAATCTATTTCGGAGGATGAAGAATTTGAGACAGAAGCTGATGTCAGTGAAAGAATACATTGAAGAGTTCTATAGGATAAACATTAGAGCAGGTCATTGGGAAAGTGATGATGAGAAAGTTGCTAGATATATGAATGGTCTACGATATGACATTCAGGAAGAGATGAGCATGATGACCATCTGAAATGTGGAAGATGCTTATCAGATGGCTCTGAAAGATGAAGAGAAGTTGAGTCGAAAGCATGGTCAAAGAGGCCGAGGTAGAAGTCAAAGCGGAGGCAAGACAGTTGCCCAAGACAAAATGCAGAAGCCTAAAGAAGAGGGGAAGAAACAACAAACTCAATCTGAGAGAGGAGGAAGCCCATAGTGGAGGCAGTATGCTGATAGAAATACTTTTCCTCGAACCAGAGGAAGAGGAAGAGGTAGAGGAGGCGAAGTGAAATTCTTTGTCTGTGGAAAAATCAGAAATAAATCCTATGAGTGTCCAAATAGGAAGAAAGATGGTGGTGAAACTCACATTTCCGAATCTCAAGGACAGAATGTTGAGGAAGAAGACGCTGAGGGTAGAAGATCCTTAATGATGAGGAAAGTTCTCTTGAAACCAAAGAAGGAGCTAGAGAACCTAGCCCAAAGAAACAGTCTTTTTCGGACAACTTGCAAAACCAAAGATAGGGTATGCAAGGTCATAGTGGATAGTGGTAGCAGAAACAATCTCATATCTATGAAAATGGTAGAAATGCTTGAGATGGAGACTGTTGTGCATCCAAGCCCATACAAAGTTTTGTGTCTAGGAAAAGGACATCAGGTAAATGTCACTAAACAATGTTTAGTTGAATTCAAAATACGAGGACACAAAGATGAGATATTATGTGATGTCATTCCCATGGAATTTTTTTAATCTATTGTTGGGTAGACTATGGCAATATGACAGAAATGTGGTGCATGATGGGAGAAAGAACACGTACACCTTGGAAAAAAATGGTAGGACGCACATGTTGCTGCCGATTAAGGGTAAAGAGGTGACAATAGAGATGAGCAACACTATACTTCTCATGAGTGGCAAAGAACTTCTTAAGGAAGTCAAGAAGAAGGTGTTGGCGTCAGAAGTCATTCCTGGATTGCAGTAGGAGTAAGCCTGATGCCCATCAGTTTATGTCACTAGTTGTTGATAAAGGGTGATGAATGGAAGTAAACTCAGAACAATATTGTTCTAACTCAGAAACTAGGCTAGGCATGCACAAGCAGATGAGGTCTTGGTTTAACTTCAGACAGTAAGTTGTAATAAGGGTGAGTAGGAGGAAAACTTCTGTGAGGAAATGCGAAGGCCTGCTGCAGGCATTGAGCTTCTAACAGTCTATAGAAGAAAACTTGAACACAAGAACCTCTTATATTCAAAAGAAGAAACACTAAAAGAACATAACAACGTTATAATAAATCCTTTATCATAACACAATCACGATGATTCATGTGAATCAATCAATCATGAACCCTTTTAGTATCAGGTCGAAACCAGATGAAAAAGAGAGTTGCCTTACATTGAACAAGAAAATTTCATATGTAGATACATAGCCAAGAAAATCAGTGATTCATTAAGACATTACAGTCGGGAGCTCTGCTCTACCATCCATCCCTACAAAAATACAAAAACTGAGTATATATACTCAGAGCAATTCACCACCTTGGCAGCAGGAGGGTAGCTGGGACATTAGAATCCAAATTAGCATGTGCAGGCTCCTCTGGTCAGATGAGGACATCAGATCAGCATGGCTTCTTTAGGAAAACCTGCACACAGGACAATCTTGGGCAAACTTCCTTCCAGAACCTCCATGCCTTACATTCATGGCTTGAGCTGAGGTTTCAACTACCTGCTCAATTTTCATTAATTTCCTTCCCCCATGGTGGGTGGTCGAGACTTCGAGCATAAGAGATGACCACACGCTTGCTTCCCAGGGCTCGGAGACTAGACTCCTTTTTATTTTGGCTCCACCCTCAATGTAACCCATGGCCATGAACAAGCGCCTCGCTCCTGAGGTGCTTTGACATTTCTCCTTTCGGGAGATTCCACCATTCTAGCATCCAATATCCTTGGTGACTAAAACTGTGAAACGACCCTCGATAGCAGCGGTTGGATCTAGCTTCAAAATTAATGGACACAATCCATTTTCCCTTGAACACATTGGCTTCGTGCCCCTCATATTCTTTGTCCCCACTCCATACGATCTTGGGGCTATGACCATGCGCCTCTGCATGGACGGCTCAGATCAATCCTTGATCAACGATTCAGATTGTATTTTGGGGATTCTCCCACCGAGAGTTCTCGCTCATTTGCTTTCAAAATCCCCAGTACCAGATTCATGAAAGGCTTAACAGATGCCAAATGTCCCCAGGGATCGACGACCCCAATATTCTTTTTCCAAACAACCAAGATTACTCATCGCTCAATGAGCATTTAAATTCAACCGGCCCCCACTTTTAGCCCTGCTATCTTGTGACCGGGTGCCAGGACTGTGGGCCCGCACCCAAAGGTGCCTTCACATTTCATGTATCGTGGATGGAAGGGAGTCGATCCTTGTATTTAAAAGTCCCGGTAGCCAAAATGGTTACTGGATTTAATCACACGCCACGTATCCTTCAAGATTTATGGTCCCGATTCTTTCGGGGATTCTCCCACCGGGAGCTCCAAAATCCCTGAAATGTCGACTAGCTACCTGCTGTCCCCCTTCTTTAGGACCCGCCTTTCCATATGACCCTGTGTTATGACTGTAGGCCTGTACCCAAAGGTGCCTTCTCATTTCATGTATCGTGTGTAGAAGAGAGTCGACCCTTGTATTTTAAAGTCTTGGTAGCCGAAATGGCGACCAGACTTAATCAAGCATCATGTGTCCCGACTGGATCGGACGACCAAAATCATTTTGTCACTTTGTCCCTAAGGGATGGGCCCATGTGCTAAACTTCATGTAACTCCGTGGCTCTGGCTTACTCGATGACCATTGATCTGCTCCATCAATGGATCTTCACCGCTAAAAAGAAAAAATTCTCGCCTGGTTGATTTTTAACCCAAAAATAGATATTTTATGCATATTGCACTTGGGTGCTCATGGATACGACCTTGGATAACTTTTTGATGGGTCTTAAGCCCCATTTCATTTATTTTTCACCAAGGACCCGAATCCAGAGAGAATCTTTCCCCTTACAAGAATATGTGCTAACATTAGGCTCCATGGGGGACAGAGTCCTCTCTGTGAGGCTCTAAGAACTCTTTGCAGTTTCAGTGCCTTGCTGTTGGGCTATGGAGTCATTTATTAAGCCAAAAGTAAATAGAAAAACAATATTTACAAAAATAGAAGAGTCGTCTAAGGATCAAACAAAACATTTCTTTAGGAAATGCCCATTTACTGGGCCGTTAAAAACTTCTTCACCCTCCAAATCCTGCAACTTGTACATGTTATTTAAGAATACTTTAGAGATTTTGAAGGGCCTAATCCAGAGGGCATCAAACATGTTGTGTTTTCCCCTATCCTGCCTGGGTGCATCCCACTTAAGCACCATATCTCCCAGCTTGAATTCCTCCTTCCTGACCTTCCTGTCAAAGGCCTGCTTGATCTTCTGTTGATGACTATGAGCTATGTCCATTACCTGCTCCCTGATCTGTTGCACTTCCACCACTTGATGAATTCTTCTGACCATATGGTCTGGCTCTCCTTCATGATCTTGAAATAATTTCTCTACAAGTAAAGTGAGCTGAGTGGGAAACACAACCTCCATCCCATAAACAAGTTGACAAGGTGAGGTGCCTAGGGACTTCTTTGTTGTCACTCAATCGGCCCATAGAGTGAATTTGAGCTTTGAATCCCAAGCCCTCTTATTGTCTTCCAATAATCTTTTAATGAGTTTGATTAGACTTTTATTGAAAGATTCTGCCAGTCCATTTCCTTGAGGATAATAGGGAGTGGAGTGAATTAGTAAAATCTCGAACTACTCACAGAACTTAACAAGAGGCTCAGACTTGAAAGAAGCAACATTATCAGTGAAAATTCTGCTGGGACAACCAAATCTGGCTATGATATCCTCTAGGAAGCTGATAATTACCTTGTGTGAAGCACTCCTAGTGGGGGCAGCTTCTATCCACTTGGTGAAATAGTCTGTTGCAGTCAGGATCCATCTGTGCTGGCCACTTGAAGGAGGATGACTTTCTCCAATGAAGTCCAACCCCCACTATTGAAAGGGTGCTAAAGCTACTACAGGATTTAGTGGTAGTGATTTGAGTTGCTTCTTTCCTGAGAACCTTTAGCATTTGATGCAATCTCTGACTTCTCTACAGACATCAGTGAATAAGGTGGGCCAGTAGTACCCATCCCTGAGAATTTTGTGAGCTGTGGTCTTCCATAAATGATGCCCTCCACAAAGGTTTCTATGGAAATGAAACATAACTTTCTGGGCTTCCTGTGGGCTCAGAAACCTCATAAATACCTCTAGAGGGTCTCTCCAGTACAAGACTTGGTCAGTAAGGAAATATCTGACTACCTTGAGCTTTAAATATTTTGCCCTGATTTTTGCAATTCCACCAGGAGGCTTCAACTCTTGCAGAAAGTACAAAATGTCTCTGTACTAGGTCCATTCTGCTAGTGATAAGCCACCCTAAGAGATTTTGTTGGACAACTCATCTTTCTGATTTTCTGAGAAAGCATTGATGAAGCTAACCCCCAAGGCCTTGCAATTGGATTCAGCTAGCAGCTTGGCTAAACCATGCCCTTTAACCAACTTGGTGGGCTTTATCTCTATGTCAAACTCAAGGATCTTGGCAATCCATTTACCTCTTCTCCCATCTATGTCAGGCTGTATAAAGATGTATTTCACAGAGGCTGAAGGAACGTATGCAGACACTCTTGAGTGTAAGACATAGAATCTAAAATCTTTGAGAGCTTTCACCAAGGCATGGGTCTGTTTCTCCATGATATCATACCTAATTTTTGCATCTCTTAATGCCTTACTGAAGAAGGAAATGGGTTGCTCTCACCCTTCCTCATTTTTCTGCAATAAGACTGTTGCTACTGTATCAAAAGAAGAAAAATAAAAAACTAGGAAATCCTTGGAATAATCAGGATTGATCAGCACAGGTGCCTCAGTCAATGCCTTTTTTATTTGGACAAAATATTCCCTAGGTTCAACAGTCCATTTCACTTCATTTCCCTTTCTGAGAATGGTTGTGATGTGTTTCACCAACTCAGCAAAATTTGAGACGAACCTCCTCAGAAAGTTAATCTTCCCTAAAAAATCCTGGACTTCCTTTCTAGACTTGGGAAGTGACAGGGTCTGAATTGCCTCTACCCTACTGGGATTAATTATCACTCCCTCTGCTGATACTATATGGCCTAACAACTTCCCTTCCTTCATAGAAAACAAATATTTCTTGGGATTTAAGGAAAGGCCAAACCTACGGCATTTCAAGAAAACTTTCCTCAAGTGACAACAATGCTCTTTATCAGACTTGGAGAAGACTGTGATGTCATCCAGATAGATCACCACAAACTGATCTTTCTCCCCGATGAAGGCTATGTCCATGGATCGTTGAAATGTTACTCATGCATTCATTAATCCAAAATGCATTTTGGCATACATGAATGTGCCCCAAGGAGTGGTGAAGGCTGTTTTTTCTCTATCCTCAAGCATGACTGATATCTGATTATAGCCAAAAAAACCATCAATCATGGACATCCTAGATGCACCAATTACCCTCTGCAATATGTGTTCCATGTTGGGCAAGGGATAGTTGCCTTTCTTTGAGCTCCTGTTCAGGTTCTTGAAATCAACACATAGCCTGATTTCTCCACTTTTCTTCCTCATCGGGACCAAATTGGCCACCCACTCAGAATATCTCAAGGGGACAATGATTTGGGCATCTAACAACTTCTTCACTTCTCTCTCCATGACAGGCAACAACATGGGATTTATCTATCTTAGCTTCTGCCTAAATGGCTTAGCCTCTTCCTTCAGTGGGATCTTGTGTTCAATGATAGATGTGTCATATGTCTTGAGGTCTTCATAGGTCCATGCAAACACATCATCAAATTCTCTTAATAAATCAGTATATTCGGCCCTCTTCTCTTTGGTCAAACTGCTTGACAACTTGACAAACTTAGGATCCTCCTGTGTGCCGATGTTGCACTTCGTTGTATCAACATCTCCATTTGAAAACCTACCCTTTACTGCTACATCATTCCCATCGAACATTCTTTCTAAAGGGACTAGTCCCTTCAGAATGTGATTTCTAGGCAGATGAATAATATGGTGATTAGCAATTTTATTTAAAAATACCTCAGGGTGAGGGTGACTTTCGAGATCAGGATCCTGATCAATGTGCAATGCAGAAAATTCATCGACAGATTGAAGAAATTTTATGATTTCAAGATCATATTTGAATACCTTCCAATGCTTGATATTGTCTGGTACATATGTCCTATATCTTATCTCAACATCATATTTGATCTTAGGCAGCAGAGGGATCCTGAAAAGACTAGCTGAGACAGCTAAGGAATTGACCAAAGTATTTTCCTCTCTTGGAATAAAATAAATGTTGAAAGCTGAGAAGAAATTTCTGACTTGCTTAGCCTAATAAGAATTTCTGACTTGCTAGATTATCAACTTAGCATCTATGAACACTTCTACCCCCTCAATTCCCATTTCATTTGCAGCCCTTAACCCAGAACAAGTGCTTCATATTTTGCCACATTATTGGTAGCTTCAAATTCTAGCTTGTATGACAGGGATATGGTTTCTTGACAAGGCGACACAAAAACCACTCCAGCGCCAGTGCCTTCGCTAGAAGAAGCTCCATCGAAGAACATCATCCAAATAGAGGTGGTTGGAGGAGGTATCTCATGATTAAATATGGGTTGCTTTCTGATTTGAAAAGGGGCTTCAGGAGTATCAGTGAGCTGCAATAAACTAGACCCCAAATCAGTGTCAAGTGCAAAGATAGGATGATTGGTGGGGTCTTCTTCATCACTAACAATGTAGGCCAGCTGAGCTGCTCTATACAACCTCCTTTGTTCCCCTCCAAAGACTAGAATGGTGGCATATGTGAGATCCATCTATAATGTTCCTCCAAGTTTTTTAATCCAAGATCTTGACAACAACATGCCGAACTTGGGGGGAACATCAACTACTACAATGTCCATGACCACACTCTTCATTGGCAGCTGAAATAAAGAGACCACCAAGTCTTTGATGACTCCAAGGCATTGCACCCTCCTTGAATCAAAAGAGCACAAATCATGATAAGCATTTGTCACTTCTAGTCCCAATTCTTCCATGACTATTTTGGGCATAAGGTTGTGGGAAGCTCCTGAATCCATGAGGCAATTATGCAACACCTTATCATGTATGTTCATGGATGTGTAGAAGGGAGGGGATGAATCATCTATGTCTTCTACCATGGGACCTAGGATGACTACTGGCTTTTCATCTTGAATATTTACCGAGTCTGTGGAAGGATGGGGGGACTCAGATTGTAGCAGTTTGGAGAGGGACATTTTGAAATATTCATTTTTAACTAGCTCTGAGAGGGGTACGAGAATTCTAATCTTTTGAATTTTGTTCTCAAAAATAAAGGAGGAAAGAATCTTAGGATATTTCCTTACCTCAGAGACAGGTTCTTTGGTTACTGGTGAAGTATTCTGAGTTTTCTTTTCTTTAGTAGTGATTGTTGCAGGTTTAGCAGGCCTTTCCACTATGAGGGGCTGATCATGGATATCAAAATTCCCTTGTTTCTTCTTTGATCTGAGATGGTATATGTTAGGAGTGTTGTTGGTCTTTTCCTATTTACTCAACTCATTGATTTGAATGTTCATAAGGGATTCTTCATATGCAGATTGAGTCAAATGGGGAAAAGGGGAAGTGTCTTCAATACAGTGAATTTCAAGGTCGAGCTCATCTATCTCCTCTCCTTCCTCATGAGCAACTAGGTTATTTTGGAGAGGGGTTTGAATCCTCTGATCATCTCTATCTTTTCTCCTTTGTTCCCTTGGCAAAGCCTGTGGCACATTGTTATTAGGCCTCCTGAAGCCTCTGTTATCAGTATTTTGGGGATTTTTGTACATGGACTTCCCTTCTAACTCCCACCTTTCCATTCTAGCTGAAAGCAATTTTAGCACTTTATTTACCTCGTCCATCTGAAGGGGAAGTGTTAACTCCCAAAGTAAAACAGTCCTTTCAGTTGAACTTTGTAGAGGATATCCTAAGCTATTGGTTGCATGCTCAGCTAGTTTTGTGTTTTCATAGTTCAAGAAAAATTTTGATACTTGGTTTTGTCCAAAATGTGGAAAACAACAACTTTCGGTGGTTTGGGCGAGCTCCCGGCGTGCTCATTAACCACCGAAGGCATTCGGTTTCGTCAGCAAAATGGTCGATTTGAAATGCAAAGCAACCACCGAAAGGGTTTGGTCGAGCAAAAAGAAAGCTCGTGCTTTCGCACGAGCCATGTGTCAAAACGCAGCAATGATGGAAGTTTCAAACCGCCGATAAGCTCGCGTTGGAGGACATGATGATCGTTCATGGTTTCGACTGAAAGGTTCCAAATTTCGGCGATTTATCCTTAGCACGTCATCTCCAAATCAAATCAAGTGATAACAGTCAGTCACGGTCGCACGGAGTTTCATCCCTTCTCAGCAACATATACGTTCATGATTAATTGACAGGTTATGTGTTCAGTTTAAAATTCCAAATGTCATATAGAGCCCGGAGATCGCTGAAGATATTTGCCAAACACGCGATTTTCCAGCAAGTCGTGATTTCCAAATCTCAGTTCCTCCATTCGGGCGATTGGAATGCGGTCTCCAAATTCAAGTAGGGAGCTCGAGCCGAGTAATGCGGAGTGGATTATCGGGTAAGCTGTAAACCCTTCTCTGTTAAAAAATTTCAGGAATGCATTTGCCCCGAAAAGGTCGAAATTTCAGTTTTCCCTTCCTAACTGTCACATAGCTGTGGGTCGGTATTTCCACACATTTTTGGTCTGCAATTCCTGTTCTGTAAAAAACTCCATAGATGTATTTCCCCCCGAAAAGCTGAAG
>ML816195.1:29165-46245 GCA_009831015.1 Picea engelmannii | reverse complement strand
CATTATTATCTGTGTTGTCAAGCTTTGAATGGCTGTTATCCCATTGTTCAGCTCATAACCTGATAATAACTCTTTTGATTGTCTCTTAGACCCTGCTTTGCACTGGTTTAGTGATAATTTGTTCTCCACCCACCTAAAGCTACTTGTTGATTAATCAATTCTTGAGAGCACTGTCTATTTGTTTATCATTTTAATGTTTGAATGCTCTAAGCTATATTGAGTTGTCCCATTGATCCACCTTCATAAAATATAAAAAAACATTCATCTTTTAAGTTACCAAGCACCTCTGGTCTGCAACCACAGAGGGTTTCTTGGAGTGATAACAGGAAGGAGAGAGGAATTGGATGGGGAGGCTTTAGGTTTCTTCCTGGATATGTCTCTATCAGTCTTATTCCTGAGTCGGTGAACAACCAATATGTTAGATTCTACTTCCATGGATGCATCCTACATGTGAGCCAGAGTATTTTCTCTCCTTTCCCTCAACAGGAGGCAGAAATCGGGATCAAAAGTGCTAGCATAAGTGATTTTAGCAGAGGCTTCTGAGGGATTTATCTCAGCGGGGATCTTATTGTACATTTTATTGAATCTCTTGGAGAAGTCAGAGACAAACTCTCCTTCCTTTCTCTTCAAAGACCCAAACTCTATCATGTAATACATGAAGTCTTTTTTGTCTCCCCACTATCTCAAAAAGGCATTATCCAAAGCCTCAATCCCATCGATAGATCAGGAGGCAGGGCCCTAAACCAATTTCTAGCCTTGCCTTCAAGGCTATGGATGAAAATCCTCATCCATACGTCTGCATGCATGATAACATGATCATCTATAAAACTGTAAAAGGCTTCAAGGTGTTCTTCTGCAGCTATGTCCCCTTCACCTATAAACTTGGGCAGCTGCTTAAGGTAGCCATCTGCTAGAAGGGCATTGAGAGGATGAGGTAACAAAAGGGGAGCATACCTAGCAGCTATTATAGCCTCCTCTCTAGTCATGGGGGGATTTGCTCCTGCCATAGGAATATTAGGTGGAGGAGAACTCAGAGGAGAAGGAGCTCAAACAGGGGATACTGGAAATGAGCTTCCAGGTGGAAGGGGGAAAAATGGGGGATTCAAGGAGAAGTCTAAGGGGCTTGAGTTAGCATATGCTTCTCTCTATGTAGTATCAACAACAATAATAAGAGGAGGGGTGGTAAATCTAGGAGTGGGGAAATCTTTTGTGGCCCTAGGTCTATGCCAAGGTTCAACTTCAGAGGAGAGGGGAGTGACAAGGATTTCTCCCTCCAATCCCAGACTAGGAGGGGAAAACTCAATAGGAACACTTTCGAAATTCAGGAAATGGGAAACTTTAGAAAAAGGTCTTCTAGGAAGCTAAGAAGAAGAAAATGGAGTTTCTACAGAAGGAGATGGCAAATTACCTGGTTCAACAGTGGAAGTTTCTCCTTCAGAGGCCTTTCCTTTTCTGATAATCACCGCTGGATCAACTTCAGGTGTAGCTAGAGGCAGCTGTGGATGGAACTGTGTGTGTCTACCTCTGGAAGCCACAACTAAAACAACAGGTTCACCACAGTGGATTCGTCACAATGGAGTCGCCAGGTGAACAATAGCAATCTCGTAGGGCTCTGATGCCTTATGCACCTTCATAATCAGAGGCTTGATGTCATTCGATCCTAGGGAAAATTTTCAACTTCATCCCCGACACCGGCGCCAGAAATGTTGGCGTCAAAAGTCACTCCTAGATTGCAGTAGGAGTAAGCCTGATGCCCATCAATTTATGTCACTATTTGTTGATAAAGGGTGATGAATGGAAGTAAACTCAGAACAATATCGTTCTAACTCAGAAACTAGGCTAGGCATGCACAAGCAGATGAGGTCTTAGTTTAACTTCAGACAGTAAGTTGTAATAAGGGTGAGTAGGAGGAATAATTCTGTGAGGAAATGCAAAGGCATACTATAGGCATCAAGATTCTAACAACCTATAGAAGAAAACTTGAACACAAGAACCTCTTATATTCAAAAGCAGAAACACTAAAAGAACATAACAAAGTTATAATAAATCCTTTATCATAACACAGTCATGACAATTCAAGTGAATCAATCAATCATGAACCCTTTTAGTATGAGATCGAAAATAGATGAAAAAGAGAGCTACCTTACATTGAAAAAGAAAATTTCATATGCAGATACATAGCCACGAAAACTAGTGCTTCATTAAAACATTACAGTTGGGAGCTCTACTCTACCATCCATCCCTACAAAAATACAAAAAATGAGTATATATACTCAGAGCAATTTGCCACCTTGGCAGCAGGAGGGTAGCTGACACATTAAAATCCAACTTAGCGTGTGTAGGCTCCTTTGGTCAGACGATGACATCAGATCGACATGGCTTCTTTAGAAAAACCTGCACATAGGACGATCTTAGGCAAACTGCCTGCCAGAACCTCCATGCCTTACATTCATGGCTTGAGCTGTGGTTTCAGCTGCCTGCTAAATTTTCATTAATTGCCTTCCCCCATGGTGGGTGGTCGAGACTTCGAGCACAAGGGATGACCACGCGCTCACTTCCCAGGGATGACCTGGTGCCTCGCTCTAGAGGTGCTTTGACACCTCTCCTTTCGAGAGATTCCACCATTCTAGCGTTCAAGATCCTTGCTGACTAAAACTGTGAAACGACCCTCCATATCGACGGTTGGATATGGCTTCAAAATAAATGGAAACAATCCATTTTCCCTTGAACACATTGGCTTCGTGCCCCTCATTTTATTTGTCCCCACTCCATATGATCTTGGGGCTGCGACCGTGCACCTCTGCATGGATGGCTCAGATTGATCCTTGATCAATGATCCAGATTGTATTTTGGGGATTCTCCCACCAGGAGTTCTCGCTCCTTTGCTTTCAAAATCCCCGACACCGGATCCACGAAAGTCTTAACAGATGCCAACTATCCCTAGGGATCGATGGCCCCAATCTTCTTTCACCGAATGACCATGATTACTCATTGCTCAATGAGCGTTTAAACTCAACCGCCCCCCACTTTTATCCCTACTACCTCGTGACTGGGCACCAGGACCATGGGCCCATACCCAAAGGCACCTTCGCATTTCACGTATCGTGGATGGAAGGGAGTCAACCCTTGTATTTCAAAGTTCTGGTAGCCAAAATGGTGACTGGACTTAATCGCATGCCACGTATCCTTCAAGATTAACGGTCCTGATTCTTTCGGGGATTTTCCCACCGGGAGCTCCAAAATCCTTGAAATGTCGACTGGCTGCCACATGTCCCCCTTCTTTAGGACCCGCCTTTCCATACGACCCTGTGCTATGACCATAGGCCCGCACCCAAAGGCACCTTCACATTTTGCATATCATGGGTGGAAGGGAGTCGACCCTTGTATTTCAAAGTCCTGGTAGCCGAAATGGCGATTGGACTTAATCAGGTGCCATGTGTCCCGACTGGATTGGACGACCATGATCATTTCGTGACTTTGGCCCCAAGGGATGAGCCCATGTGCTAAACCTCATGCAACTCCATGGCTCTGGCTTACCCGATGACAATTGATCTGCTCCATTGATGGATCTTCGCCGCTAAAAAGCAAAAAAACCCGCCTGCTTGATTTTTAACCTGAAAATAGAGATTTTATGCATACTGCGCTTAGGCGCTCATGGCTGCGACCTTGGATAGCTTTATTTGATGGGTCTTAAGACCCATTTAATTTATTTTTCACCAAGTACCCGAATCTAGAGAGAAGCTTCCCCCTTACAAGAATATTTGCTAACAGAAGGAAGACACGCAATTCATTGTGGTTAGGAAGCCCAAAATTGTTTTGAACAACACTAAGATAGATGATTTACTGGAAGAAATCCAGGAGTTGCTAGAAGAATTTGTTGATATAGTAGTGGACAAACTACCTTGTTCGTTGCCACCTATCAGAAGTATAAGCCATCATATCGATCTTATGCCTGGAGCCAGTTTGCCAAACAAAGCATCTTACAAGTTGACACCGCAGGAGAATGAAGAAGTTAAGAGACAGGTCCAGGACGTAATGGACAAAGGATTGGTTCGGGAGAGCTTGAGTCCATGCGTTGTTCCTACAGTGCTCAGTCCAAGGAAAGATGGAGGTTGGAGAATGCATACAGACTCAAGGGAAATCAATAAGATTACCATCAGATATAGGTTTCCATTGCCAAGGATGGACGACTTGATGGATTGCTTGAGTGGAGCAATTTTTTTTTCAAAGATTGATTTGAAAAGTGGATATCATCAGATTAGAATGAGAGAAGGTGATGAATGGAAGACAACATTCAAGACGAATGAAGGGCTATATGAATGGCTTGTCATGCCATTTGGCTTGACGAATGTGCCTAGTACTTTCATGAGTTTGATGAAAAAAGTCCTGAAGGATTTCATTGGGAAATTCGTCATTGTATATCTTGATGATATATTAATTTTCAGTAAAACTAAAGAAGAGCACTTGAAGCATTTAGTTGCGGTGATGAGAAGATTACAACGAGAGAAATTGTTGATATATGAAGAAATCATCATTTATGAGGACATAACTCATTTATTTGGGTTTTGTTATCTCTACAAATGAATTGAAATTGGATCCAGATAAGATAAAGGCGATTAAGGATTGGCCATCGCCGAAGAGTGTGTTTGAAGTTCGAAGATTCCATGGTTTAGCTAGCTTCTACAGGAAATTCATCCGAAACTTCAGTGGAATTAATGCACCAATGATGGATACGGTGAAGAAAAGACATAAATATTTTGCCTGGATGAAGGAAGCGGAGAAGAGCTTCAACCTGCTGAAGAAGAAGATCACTGAGCAACCAATTCTGGTTTTGCCAGAATTCAACAAGACATTCCAAGTCAGGTGTGACGCAAGTGGATTTTCCATTGAAGTAGTCTTAAGCCAAGACAACAGTCTGGTCGCATATTTCAATGTAAAATTGAATGAAGCAAAAATTAAGTATTCCACATATGACAAAGAATTGTATGCAGTCATACAAGCGCTGGAGAAATGGAGGCACTATTTGGTTCTAAAAGAGTTCGTTTTGTACAGCGATAATCATGCTTTGCAATTCATAACTCGATAGGAGAAGTTGAACCAAAAACATGCTAAATGGGTTGAATACATGCGGAATTTTACTTTTGCGACTAAGCATATTTATGGAATTGCTAACAAAGTTGTTGACGCTTTGAGCAGGAGATGTTTGCTTATGCAGGAATTCCGAGTCAAGACTTTAGGTTTTGATAACCTCAAAGAAATGTACAGGGATGATCTAGATTTCAAAGAGGCATATGAAGCGTCTGAGAATACAATTCTCAGGGACAAAAGCCAATGGGCCGAGTACATGATCCAGGATGGATTATTGTTCAGGGAAAATCAACTATGTATTTCGAAATGCTCCATGAGGGAGAATTTGCTGAAGGAAAAGAACAATAGAGGATTGGCCAGACACTTTAGTCTGGAAAAAATGTTCTCAAATTTGAATGGCTCATATTACTGGCCAGGGATGATGACAGATGTTAAGAAATTTGTGGACAAGTGCAAAATTTTCCAGCACACGAAGGGAAAAAGGAAGAACATAGGGTTATATCAACCATTACCCATACCCGAAAGGCCATGGGATGCAGTGAGCATGGATTTCATATTAGGACTGCCAAGGAAACAAAGGGGATGTGATTCGATCTTTGTGGTAGTCGAAAGATTTTCAAAGATGGCACATTTCATACCATGCCAGAAAACCAACGACGCAACTCATATTGCGAACCTATTTTTCAAGGAAGTTGACAGACTTCACGGCTTGCCAAGGAGTATCATTTCTGATCGAGATACCAAGTTCGTAGGATATTTCTGGAGGACCTTATGGAAGAATCGAGGGACAAACTTGTCGTTTATCTCAACATATCATCCTCTGACGGATGGACAGACAGAGGTCGTGAATAGGAGCTTGGGAGATTTGTTAAGGAGCTTAGTGACTGAACACCACAGTCAATGGGATCATATCCTGCCACAAGCAGAATTCGTTTACAATGATTCACTCAATAGAAGCACAGTGCAAGGTCCATTCCAAATTGTATATGGAATGCAGCCAAGGGGAATTTCTGAATTGAAAGATTCATAACAAGTTGAATTCAGGAGTGTTGGTGCAGAGGAATTTGCAGAAGGAATGAAGGAGCTTCATAGAAAAATTAAGGAGTGGTTGCAGAGTTCAAGTCAAGAGTACAAGCGTAGAGTGGATCAACACAGGCGAGAACTTCAATTTGAAGTTGGCAATTTGATTCTTGCACATTTGAGGAAGGAAAGGTTCCCAAGGGAAACATATAACAAGCTTAAGATGAAGAAGATTGGGTCGTGCAAGGTCATAATAAAATTTGGGGCAAACACATATGAGATTGAATTACCCGATGGGGTCAGAATCTCACCGATATTCAATGTTGAGGATTTGTGCCCTTACAGAGCTAGAGAAGCAGGAGCAGAGAACGAATAGGAAGAAATTCAATGGACAAAACAAATGCCTGTAGCTAAAAATCCACAGATGGAAAACATAATTGACAAGAGGATTAGCAAAAAGACCAGGAGAAAGGAGTATTTTGAATACTTGGTCAAGTGGAAAGGACATCCAGTTGAAGATGCCAGTTGGGAGGATGAAGCAGCAATTCAAAGGCATGGACAGACTGTGCAAGATCTCATGAACAGGAGTTCATCAAAATTTTCAAGCAAGGGAGTATGATGCAGGAGCATCGTAAGAAGCCAACAAAGAAAGTGTAAAGGTGGAAGACAGTTGGAAAAGGACCAACATACATTTTGAAATGTTTTGAAGAATTAATGAATGGATATTAATGTAATAGCTAGGATAAGCGTACTTACATTTATATCTTGGATATTGTGAACAGATCTGGAGCGATTGCTCTCATTTGTCATATGTAATAGGCATTTAAGTTTGTTTAATGTAAAGTAGGTAGATTTTAATTTTGATTAGATAGTTTTAGAGTTGCGGGAGGGAAAACAAATGATAGACACCCTCACCCTTGTATCATTGTAACATTATGATTCAGAATTCATAAGTTGTAGAGATGCAGAGGAGAACAAAGAATTTCATGCATTTTTAGTTTTTGTTATTTACCATGTATAGGAGCACTAAAATTAATAGAAGAAATCTTTGATTCCAATTTATGTTTTTTTTATGGTTGCTGGAACCACCTATTGAATGGTATGTTGCAGAATTGTTTATATTCTTTGTGTGCATTTTATTTCAATGCAATCTGTGTGTGTATGCTCTAGAATTCTATGTTGAATGTTTGAATTCTGGATAAGGGGAGAATGAGTTTTAGCTGTTTCTCTTTCTGAGAACTCCTGCAAAGAGTGTAGTGGAGGGTCCGCAAGGAGTGTGTTGACCAGGTTCTGAGTTTCATCTCATAACTCTCAGAGGAGTTTCGAATCATGTTTTTATAGGTCAGAGTGCAAGGTTAGCTTAGAGCCGTGCAAGGTGTGCACAGGCTGAGTGAGGTCTTGGATTTTTCCAATACAAGAGAAAGATTGATGTTGCAAGGAGTGCACAGAGTCAAAGACCCAAAATAACCAGAGGTTATTTGAAATTTGCCACAAGGAGTGTGTGCAAGGACCCTTTTGGGGGCCTTGAGTTTGCAAGTGACAGCTCAGGAGGGTTAGAACCATTGAATTGTTCCAAAGGGAGATAGAGGTTGAAATCGTCTCGCATAAGTCAAGTTCAAGAGGAAGTGCCAAAATCCCAAGAGCCATTGGATCTCATGGAACAACGAAGGGATTAAGGTTGAGTGTCTCTCAACACTCTTAAGCTCAGGAGGGATAGCGACCGTCAGATCTGGATCAACAAGGGTCATTGATCTCATATGTGAACTTTCATATCAGAGTTCGGGGAATGGAGCGACAATAAGTTTGGGGTCGAGTGTCGTAAATCATCGATTGGCAAAATCCTGATACATCGAGGGTCGTTGGATCGAGGGAGGCACACAACTGTCGATCTCATTGAAGGTATGATTTCAGAGTCGGGGAGTCGCAAGGAGAGTGAACAAGTGGTGGTTCTCTAACTCGTGAAGTCACAATTCGTGAAAGCTGCTTGCACTAAGGCTTGGCCGTGGTCATATTGGTAAAGGGGCTGAAGAAGGGGGGCTTACACCTTAAGCCCATTCATAATTTCACATTTCGGCTATTGCTAAGAGCGGTGGAATTGCATTCGAGTGTCCAAATCACAAGGCCTGAAATCCTTTACGGGCTTAAACAAGGAGTTCAATTAACCCTTGTCATGGTTTAGAGAAGATCCTGCATGGATCTCGACCTGAGGGTAGGAGGTCTGCACCAAAACAACAGGCATATAGAAAGCTTTCTCAAAATGGAGAATGAGTTCGAGAATTTAAACATTGATGATGAATACTATGATGATGAGGTGGATGCAGCTTCTTTCATAGAAGAAGGATATTTTGACAACCAAATTGCAGGCAGAAACATCGTGCAGTTAAAAAGAAACATCATTCCCAAGGGCCTGGTACGATTAGAGAAACATTTTGACAATAATGACGTGACCAAAATTCTAAAGATTATAGTGAATGAAGGGGATGTGGAAGATTGCAATATTGGGACTCCAGAAGATCCAAAGATCATTAAGCTGTCCGAAAATCTCAACCCTGAAGTCAAAGAAAAGTATGTAAAATTAATGAAAGAATTCCCTATGTCTTTGCTTGGAGCTATGATGAGATGAAAGTTTATGATACCAGTATAATCCAACATGTTATCACAATAAAAGAAGATCACAAGCCATTCAAATAGAAATTAAGAAGAATAAACCCTCTGTTGTTACCATTGATAGAGAAAGAAGTAAAGAAACTATTTGAAGCCAAAATCATAGTGTCCCTGAGGTTTTCAAAATGGGTGGAAAATCTGGTGCCAGTTAGAAAAAAGAGTGGAGTAATTAGGTTGTGTGTGGATTTTAGGAACCTGAATAAGGTATCTCTTAAGGACAACTACCCATTGCCCAAAATGGATCATATTTTACAGAAGGTAGTGGGCTCTCAGAAGATGCCAATGTTAGATGGTTTCTCAAGATACAATCAGAATATGGTACATCCTAACGATCAAGAAAAGACGACGTTTACCACACCATGGGGAACATTCATGTATTCCAAAATGTCGTTTGGACTTATGAATGTAGGAGAAACATTGCAAAGAGATATGGACATAGATTTTACTAATGAAAAAGACAAATTCATTTTTATATACCTTGATGACATCACTGTGTATTCTGCCTCAGATGACAAACACCTCAAACATCTCAGAAGGGCATTTCAAAAATGCAGAAAGTTCAGGATCTCATTAAATCCTAAGAAGTCAAATTTCGCCATGGAAGAATGAAAGATGTTGGGACACATTATTTCAAAGGAAGGGATAAAGGTAGACCCCAGTAGAGTTGAGGGGATCTTAAAAATTGACATACCCAAAAGTAAAAAGGAAGTACAATCCTTCTTGGGCAAAGTGAACTTTCTGAGGAGATTCATCCCTAATTTGGTTGAAATCATTAAACACATTACCAACATGCTCGAGAAGGGAAATGAAATAAAGTGGATTCTTGAGGCTAGAAAATCTTTTGAAGACATCAAGGTGGCCTTGAAAAGGGCTCCTGTACTGGCTAGTCCCAATTTTGAGAAAGATTTCATATTATTCTCTTTTTCCTCATAACACAGAATTGCATGTGTGCTACTCCAGAAAGATGACCAGAATTTTGAGAATCTAATAGCGTATTACAACAAGACATTGAGGGATGCTCTTTTAAAATATGACATCATGGAGAAGCAAGCATATGCTCTAGTAAAGGCCTTGAAAGAATATAGAGTCTACATCCTACACTCCCATACCACTTCTTATGTACCCAGTAGCTTAGTGAAAGACATCTTGACTCAACTCGATCCCGAAGGAAAGAGACGAAAATGGATTGCAGTGCTATTAGAATATGATCTTGAAATCAAACACATGAAGTTAATCAAGGGACAGGGGATGGCTAAGCTAGTGGCACAGACCAATTGCAAATTGTTAGGAACAAATTTCATTGCAGACCTGTCAGAGGTTGCAGAAGAAGAGAAGGCGACTCCACAAATATCCCAGAAATTTCTTGACTATGCATGGTATGTAGATATCATCTTTGTGCTGAAAAATTTGTAGGGTCCTCCTGAATTTAATAAGACAAAATCCAAATTCTTGAAATTGAAGGCATCCAAATTTTGTATAGTGAATGAATCACTATATTGGAGAGATCCAGGGGGGATTTTATTGAGCTGTTTGATAGAAGGAGAAGTAGAGAAAACCATCAGAGAGTTCCATAAGGGTGAATGTGGTGGTCATCATTATTGGAAGACAACTGTGCATAAAGTTATGAGGGGTGGATTTTATCGGCCTAGCATTTTTCCTGACATTTATAAAGAGGTTTCAAAGTTCCATGAATGCCAAATCTTTGATGGGAAAGGAAAATTGCAGTCTCTGCCCTTAAAGCCCATTTCAGTGGAAGCTCCTTTCAAACAATGGGGCCTTGATTTTATAGGGGAAATACATCCACAATCCTCATCTCAACACAAATGGATCTTGATAGTGACATATTATTTCACTAAATGGATCGAAGCAGTTCCCACCAGGTAGGCGATAGATGATGTTATCATCCGATTTTTAGAAGACAATATTCTATCCAGATTCAGATGCCTGATCAAGATTATAACAGACAATGCAGCGACTTTCAAATCTAAGAAAATGAAAAAATTCTGCAGTGATTACAACATCACCCTTGGCCATTCTATGTCATACTACCCTCAAGGAAATAGATTGGTTGAGTCTTTGAATAAAATCTTAGTCAGAATCATCAAAAAATTGATGCAAGAAAATAAAAAGGCCTGGCACAAAAATCTCATCCATGCACTATCGGCTGACATAATTTCCCCAAAGAGGTCCATAGAAACATCTCCTTTCCAAATCGTTTATGGTATAGAGGCAATTTTTCCTACCGCATTAGGATTTTCGGTGATGAAGATGTTACAGGAGCAGGAAGTGGAAACATATGCCAATCGAAGAAGAGACGATGAGTTGATCAACGTACAATAGACCAAGGAAAAGGATTTCTATAATTCTCAGCTACATCAAGATAAGACCAAGGTAGACGATTTCAAACTGGGAGACTTGGTATTGAAATGGGACACTAGAAAGGAAGATAAGGGAAAGCACGGGAAGTTTGATCATATGTGGTTGGGCCCGTTCAAAATCTCATCATACCGTGGAAGTAACACCTACATACTGCAAGAGACTAACAGAGACCTCATTGGAGGAGGGCTTGTGAATGGCAGGTTCCTCAAGCATTACACTATTTAAACATCATCACCCCTTCCATTCATTGTACATAATCATTTTGTGTTTTTCTTTGTGCATGAAGAAGTTGGAATAAAGCAACATAGTTGAAGTTCGAGGTGAAGGCCCTGAGCTATGCTGGGTAGATTTTGAGTTTTTGAATAAAGACCAGCGGATTCAGATCACACAAATAGACCATAGCCCAATGGGTAGGCACTTAGTCTATGGTTCTTTTCTACCTCACAGGGAGGATAGCATCCCCAGTTGGAGCCTATGTTATCACCATAACAATTTTCATATAGGATCCAAGTCTTGAAAATTTAACAAGGAGCTATATCACTATGGAAGTGCGATAATTTGGAGGATAAGGCAACATATGTCGACATATGGATAAATATAGCGGGGGCACGAAATGTGGGGCCTGGCGGGCCATAGATCTTGAAGCAGCCCAGATCGACGACCAAGACTCATATCGGGTGGTGAAATAATATGACGTTTAATTATGTGAGAGTGGGCTAGGGAAAATACCATGGTTTCATTTTATGGACATGTGGCACCACTAGAGGCATATCGGGACGAAAAGCGGTCTACTCAAAACCATTTTTTCCAATCCCCGATATCAAAAGTTGATGGGACCCGACGGAATGTAGATATTGAAGCGACCTAGATCAATGACCAAGACACATATCGGGTATTGAAGTAGCATGGAATCTAATTATTCAAGGGTGGACCAAGGAAAATACCATGGTTTTATTTCGGGAACGCGTGGCATCACTAGAGGCATATCGGGGCGAAAAGAAGTCTACCCGAAACCGTTTTTTCCAACCCTCGATATCGAAAGGTGCATATAAAAGGAGGACCTCGGTCATTATTTTATGATATTTCAAAGCACTCGAAGGTTTGAAAATTGGTGCAAACCCTCCATTCGAAATTAAATCTCAACAGTGAATTAGTTTCACACATTCTCCTCCAAGTTACAGGTATTTTTCATCATGGCCACCAACCCTGTCGTTTTATCCATGAAAGATCAAGAATCTGCCTCGAAAGAAGAAGCCCTAATTGACAAGGATTCTGATGTATTTGACACAAAAATTATAGTTTCACCCATTTTTGCGTCCAGGTCAAATTTATTAGACAACGTTGGAAAAAGAATACCCTTCCTCGAAGCGGCCCAAGATTCCATTACCCCTTACGCTATAGAAGTCATTTTCCCTTTCCCAGAGTTCATAAGCTGGTGTGTGGAATAATATTCACAAGAAGAAAAGGTCATTTTGAATAAGCTAGGGTCATAAGTCTTATGAAAAATAGACAGTCCATCGATTCGACACACCCTCACTATACCAGAGTCTTCCCTCACAGTGTCAGAGCCCTTTGAGGAAGAGAAAATGATCACAATCTACTGAGAGTGTCCCCCTAAAGTAAAAACACTATTTTTTTAAACCATTGTTAAACTTGAACACCATTCTGAAATTCTGTCATTACCAGTCAGTGTAAGCGTCATGGTTATTGAAGTCCAGTGGGCTTGTTCCCTACTTAGTCAAATTTTAGGGTTGGATAACGACAAATTTGTAGTAGAAGTCATGTTGGGTTTCCTATTTACCTTTTTATGTCAGAGTCTATTCAGTCATTTTGTATAAGTTTTGACAAGTTCATCGCTGACAATATGAACCAACAACTGGTAAATTTCAATTTATTAAGACACTTCAGATACTACACGCACTTGATGAGAATGTTCTTGGAATCAAATAAGACCGAATTCCCTGGAGAGACATTCATCTCGACTGAATGCAAATATATCACCATGCTTATTTTCGTAAACAAGATCATGTCCATGGTTTATAGTCTCATCTTCGGCACAGACCTGCCAGGGGTTTTGGAAGAAATGAAAAGCTCTTTACAACCTAATCCAGAAAACAGGGTGGGAGATTGGATGTTGTTTTTACAGTCTATTGTAATTTGGGTATATGGTTATCAAGAAGGACCTTACCTTTTACCAGTTTTTTTTACTATTAGGGTCCTAACCCGCACATCAGTAGAACAATATATTCGGATGTAATAAAGGTCAATATTAATAAGGCCTTTTAATAAAATAGAATAAGGTGGATGTAAGAAGACCTAATAGAAGCTTTCACTTCTAGAAGGATCTTCTTCTAGATGCTTCTTTTGATAGACATATTTAGTATAAATAGGGGTCGAGGGTATGTAACCCTAGCTTGGAGATTATTGTAATAGAGTGTTGCTCGACTAGAGGTTTCCCCCTCAAAGAGGCCCGTGAACATTGCTTTATGAATAAAAGTGTTATTTTTGTTGTTGTTCTTATATCATTTATGTGTTATTGTGAAGATTATGATGGTTATATTACTGTTATTCTGCCATTTCTAGCATTTTATTTATGTTCGGCATACTTTTTATATCTGGTATATTACATTGAATCCCAGAGTCTTTGCATTAGAATTCATCAGACAAAGGATCATTTTAGAGACGGAGCATTTTCTGAAAACACACAAAGCATCTAACTTAAAATTCCCTTTCATGATAGGACCATTTATGGTAAAGAACAAGTCTTGTTTACCTCAGATCCAAGCCAAACTCAGTGAATTTGGGTTTACACAGTTACAAAGGAGGAAATATGACACACACCAGATCATATCTAAGAGAATATTGATGAGCAAACAAGGCCCCTACGAGCATGAGTAAGTTGAAGAATTTGGTAGATTGGCAAACTTGGAAGTCTGTACAAATATGGAAGTCACTTTGTAGATTGATCACACACAATAAATGGAGTCTTCCCCTCAGCAGATACAAACACATAAAAATTCTCTAAAGTTGATTATCAAAGCTCCAAAGATGAGTGTTTATAAAAAGAGGAGTAGTTTAGAGGCACTAGGCGCCAGTAGTCAGCAAAATATTCTCAAGAAAATGAAAATCACACCATCTTCTTAGGTAGTGGACCTGGAAGAAGAAGAACCTAAAGAGAAAACGAGCATGGATATGGTGGAAAGCGCAACCAAGTGTTATCACTAAAATTTCGTCCGCACATGGTTACAAGAACTCAACATCGTCAAACAGTAGTGAAGTCATTCATGGCCCTGAATTAATCTCACAGCATTCAAAAAAGGGCAAAAACTATACAAAGTAGTGAAAATTTGAAGAGCTCTTTGCAGACATTGGGCGCGCGTGCACATGCGCGGAATAGGAACGTAGAAAGCGTGCATATGCGCACGATTTGTGACTATTAGCGCAAAAAGCTGTGCACCTGCTAAATGATGCATTTATGAATGTGGTCGGCCTCCCAACCACTTATGGTTTAGCTCCCAAGCTGATTTGACCTCCAAATCCGGGATGGATCTGAATGGTGGGCTGGTCAAAGACCTAATAATTCCCTAAATGGCCTCTTTTCACACTACAAAGCAGTTACACAATAACCCAATGCAATGATATAAAAAGCCATGAATGCACCTCATTTTCTCAAGGAATTCAAAGTAATGTTATGCTACCTATATTTTTTTAAGGACTCCATCCTTGACAAGAGCACATTGGCACCATTACATTGGGCAATCCATCTCACCATTGAGTGGATTTGCAAAGAGTTCTTTCATCACCATTTTCATTTTCTTTGTTGTAAGAAGAGCTACTAGTGAGGGTCCAAGAGCCTTCCCTTGGAGGAAGAAGGGACTCATAGTCCCCTTTCTTCTTGGTGCTTTGTTTTCATCAATAGATCAGCCTAAGAACATTGGTGACATGGGTCTTTTTGTTCTTGTTATCTCTATGTCCCTATGCTTATGATTTTAGTTTTTATTAGTTTAATTCTTAATTATAGTTTTTTTTTTCTTTCTCTAACTCTTTTCTCTATAGCTGTCCTGCTCAAAAGACCCAACTGAGCTTGCAAGCACCTCTTATTTGCTCACCAAGGTGACAAAAGAGGCGCAACAGATTTGTGACTCCACTGGGGAAAGGTATCAAATTCCTACCTCATTTGGGTTTATTTTGCTCTTATTTTAGTTTGCTTAACTTGCAGGTGCACTAACCGGCCTAAGTCGACCTGCCAATCATCCAATTCAAAGCAGAATTGTGAGAAATCCATTGAGATTTTCATTCTCGGTCGTGTACCACACATGCGCGGGTTTTTTAGCCCACAGACGCACATCGTGCGCCCATGTGCTTTACTCTCGATTCTGTTATGCGCACGTGCGCTTTTTAATTTATCTCTGCTCGCGCACATGCGCTCTGCGCACCTCTGTCTCCACTGAGACCCACACATTTGTTCAAAAATTCACATTGTAGAGTTGTTGAGATGTGGGGAAGGCCATTTGCCTTCTTAAAAATGATGTCAAGAATGTTCTAAAAACTGCACCACACTTAGTCCCCTCATCATATAAAGGGGTTAGTCAAATACACATAGGCACTTAGGAGGATAAAAATCAATTTCCCTTCTTTTCTTTTTGGCCACATGATTGGCTTGTTTTGACTTATAATATAAGTTGGGAATCATTTTGAATCACATTTAACTCACATTGGGACTAGAAATTAAGTAACAATCACTTAGTATGATCTTCTCTCGCGCCTCCAAGCGACCTTGAGAATCAGAAAAAGATTGTGAAAATAATTTCATCTCCCTTAACAAAGTTTAAAACCTTTAGGAGAGGACAACGGCCCTTCTTGGGACCCCTCTTAGTTTTCTTTTTCAAACACATCTTAATATTGTAACGGGCCCATACATTCCCACATGCTACAAAGATAGGATATTGTTTGAATTTTCGCTTTCTTAGATCAAAACACTAGGGAAGTTTAAAGGTTTGTAACGAGCTCATACATGCCCAAATGTTCAATCTAGGATAGTTTCAAGGTTTTTTTAGATTAGATAACAATAGGGAGTTAAAGGATAGTAACGGACCCACATGTCCACATGCTAGCTTCCTAGGGATTTTGAATTACGCAAGGTTGTACCAAAGGCACTTAATTAATTAGGTAATCAAACTCTTGTAAGGACCAAGCGAAGTCCACATGCAGCAAGGTGACATCTAATTCACTAAAAATTGGCACACTTTCACTCACACACAAAAGTCACTTATCACTCACATAGCTTCTTCTTGAAACGTGGAGGTCAAAGTAATTTTCCTCCAAAAAGGATTCCGAAAACACCCCATCTTTTCTTGATTGGACTATCCACTACCATTTTAAATCAACGAGGTTGGTTTGCACCCCCAACCTCCCAAAACAAACTACATCTAAAATCTTCCTAAAAACTCACTAAGTTTTCGTCCAGAGGAGGTGCCAAAATAAATTTTTTAGTCTAGGTAGGATTGCGGGGATAGGCATCCAAATAACTCCCCGTTATCTGGTTCTCACATTGTCAAAACATAGAGGTTGTCAAATAGGGAACTGAAAATCCTCCAAGTCAAGTGTTCCAATCACCATAAGGTAGGGAGATACCCGTAAAGGGTTGAAGGCCAAGGTCCAGTTGTTCTGTGCGTCCCACCTTGAGGCACCCACCTCTTGGACGGAATCCAGCCCGTGACCCATTTCTTAGGCCGAAAATCTAAATGTTGCACTTTGACCGAGGTACCTAGTGACCAACTTTAGGACATCTACCCAGGTGGCAATTGTGGGCTGCAATTGCACCTTGATTGGATTTTGTGTGTCTATTGGGAAATATCACCAGCTCTTTCGGGATATGCCCCCTTTACCCCTCATTATAACCAATTATTTCATCCTTCACTAGTTTCTC
>ML816194.1:45078-76125 GCA_009831015.1 Picea engelmannii | reverse complement strand
TTCTTGTTTTTCTTTTTCTTGTTTCTTTCCCTGCAACTGATCTTTGTACATGACCTTCTCATTGAATATGACATCTCTACTCCTAATGATTTTTTTATTTTCATAATCCCATAAGTGATAACCAAAATCATTAACACCATATCAATATGGACAAATGCTTCACAACCGAAAGTTTTCAAAAAAAATAGTTTAGCTTTTTTCCTGTCCATTCCTCCTCTGGAATTCTACCATCCAAACATATTGAAGGTCCTATGTTTATTAAGTAAACAACAATATCTACAGCATCTTCCCAAAACTGTATGGGAAAACCATCATGCAATCTCATACTCCTTGCACACTCTCCTGTTCATCCTTTCTGACACACCATTTTCTTGTGGTGTTCTTGGAACTGTCTTCTCTTTACAAATCTCATGGTATGAACAGTAATCATCAAACTCCTTGCTTCAATATTCACCTCCATTATATGATCTGAGACACTTCAACTTTTTCTCTGTCTCATTCTCAACCAAAGATTTCCATTTCTTAAAAGTATCAAAAACATTGGATTTTTGTCGAATGCAATAAACCCAAGTTTTTCTATTTGCATCATCAATAAAAGTAATATAATAATGAGAGCCACTAAGAGATGATACCTGAGTTGGTCCCCATACATATGTATGCACAAGCTCTAACCTTTCACTCTTCTTTTTTTTTCCAACTCTGAGAAATCTGACTCTCTTTTGTTTTCCATAAACACAATGCTCATAGAAGTCCAAATCAATTTGTTTAAGATCTGGCAACAAATTTCTTTTGTGAATTACATGCATCCCCTTCTCACTCATGTGTCCAAGCCTATGATGCCACAATGTTGTATCCACTCCTGTAGAAGATAAAGAGATAGAAGAGTCAGTATTACCAGTACATAAATACAATGTACCTACCTTCTCTCCTTTCGCTATCACCAATGATCCTTTGATGACCTTCCATGTCTTATCTGTAAATATGGATATACAACCTTCACTTTCCAACTGACCTATTGAAATTATATTTTCCCTTAAATATGGAACATGTCTTAGCTCTTTCAACAACCATTGGTTTCCATTGCGTTGCTTTATTTTTACCTTTCCCATTCCAACAATTTTGCATGGTGCATCGTCACCCAAATGGACTTGTCCAAAATTACCTTGAACATAATCTAGAAAATGTTTCCTATTGGGTGTGGCATGAAATGAAGCCCCTGACTCTACTACCCAAGACTCATAAATATTATCTACAAAAAGTATCAAAGCATCTTGTAACACATCACTTGTTACATTTGCTTCCTAATTTCTCTCCTGCCATCCATCTCTTTGTTTCTTTGGAGCTCTTTAGTCTTTCTTCAGATGTCCTTTCTTCCCACAATTCCAGCACTCTATCTTTCCAAGTCTAGATTTGGATTTTCCCTTCCTAGAATTCCCACGGTTCCTGAAACCCTTTCCTATATCATTTTGTCTTCCCCTGTTCTCCATGTTCAATGCATTTCTTGATGTCTCACCTGTGCTTTTCTGTCGCATTTCCTCACTAAGGATAACACCGACAACATCATCAAATTTTAAATTATTTTAACCAGAGACAGAGTTACTTACAGCCATGACCAAGCCATTCCATCTTTCTGGCAAGGAGCACAAGATTGGAAGAGCCCTGACCTCATCATCAAAGTCCACTTTTATAAAACTTAGTTGATTAGTAACCATATTAAAATCATTTAAATGATCTGCAATAGACCCACCTTCTGACATATCCATATTAAATAATCTCTTCATTAGAAATACCTTATTGGACGCCGAGGGTTTTTCATACAATTTGGCCAATGCATCCATCAAACCCTTCGTTGTCTTTTCTTTGGAAATATTTAAAGCCACCAACGCTGCCAGGCTCAGGAGTATCGTTCCTAGAGCCTTTCTATCAAGAATCTCCCATTCTTCGTCCTTTGTAGTCGTCGACTTCTTTTCTATTCTTCCCAATGGTAGGAATAGATCCTTCTCATATAAATATTTTTCCATCTGCATCTTCCATAACTGGTAGTTTTGGCCATCAAATTTCTCGACCCTAAACTTTCCATCTTCCTACATTGCTCCCACTCGAACTAGGAACCCTCTTTTTCTACGAGTTACCTTTCGCTCGGATACCAGTTGTTAGAAAAAAAGGACCGTGGAGCAATAAAATAAAACAAATGCAGAAACAAAACAAAGAAGATACAAAATACAATAGAGACACAGATTTATGTGGTTCACCTAGTGTGGGCTACATCCACCAGAGAAATTGCCAGGTCCTTGCTTTATTATTATCCAACATATGAAGGGATACAACCTACATCAAACCCGCTGTAACTTCCTCTTATTTCTATCACCGTCTCCTATTTCAGAATACAATATTCACCATCAACCATAGCCACAATACATTTCCCTCATAAAAGAGGGTTTCCATCTAGGGAAAAAAACCCTAACATAATATCTATCGTTATATATACGACCGTATAATGAACGGTCCAGATTTACAATGAAATTACAATATAAATTTACAACGCATTTTTTCCTTCAGGGGCTTCTCCCTCGAACTCCTGCTTGCCCCCAGACACTCCAGCTGGGGGGATAGCCCTGACAAACCCCGCAGAGGGGGTACCCCCTCTCTGCACTCCCCCGCGTGGAAGAGTGTACATACTTCTGGGGTGTAAATACTTCATGGGGTATAAACACAGCTGAAAGTAAAAGACCTTTGAATCATGAAGATAATCAGGCTCCACAACCAACACTTAATTGGTTTTTCTTCTCTGATAGCTATTATCCTTATAAATAAATAACGTTGCAATAAAAACAAGGTTTAATTAGTAACAAGAGCCTTGCAATCTACTGCATTAGTATAGACATCGCAAATTTCTTTGATTTTCTCTGAAGCTTTATCTAATTGGCCATGTACTTTATTTACCTTCCCTTGGGTTCTGTTGATCTCAGTAAAATTCTCATTTTATATTGCTGACATGGTTTTAAGTTGTTTGACAACTTTTTGATGCTCTGTCACAATTACCATCTCACTCCTACACTGAGTCAGGGTCTCTTGGGTTTGCACCAGCTCTGCCTCCAACCTATCAATGGCACTCTGTTCAGTAGACTGAAATGCTTCCTTAGTCTGAACAACTGTCTATTCTATGGCTGGGGGATATGTCTGGGTCTCTACATGAATTTTCTCTAAAGGAGAAGGAAGGTCTGTAGGAAGCATTTCCTTAGTTTGGGAAACTGTCTCTTTTGCTACTGGAATCTTTGTTTGAGGTTCCATTTCACGTGTTTCCAAAGGAATCACTTCTTCATTTTGAAAAACTGCTTCCTTTGTTGTTGGACTCTTATTTTGATCTTCTATCTCTGTTGTTTCTTCATGGGCATGCAACTTTGTTTGTGTTCCAACAGAACTTATATGGACTGTCCTCCTAGGAAGTGGGTTACTTCCCTATATTCTAGGCCTTTTGGACTTCTTCCTTTCATAGGCCTTATCAGCTTGCTCCAATTATTTCCTTAATTCGTTAATTATGTCTTTGATTCTACCAACTTTCTGCTTTCATACTTTAATTTTTTTAACCCTTCTTCTCAACAACTTGTTTTCCTATTTCAACTTTCTAATTTTATTGTGGCCTTTGCTTGTTGTTTTTTGTTTATGGGGAATGTCAGGTTTTTCATCACCTTGATCAACCAATGACTATTCCTCTATTTCCTCTATGTTCTCTGCCTGTTTTGCAGGGTTTTTTAGCTCAATATGAGGTTCTAGTTGTTCTATATCTTCGGGGAATGGCATCTCTATGTCAGGGAGGTCCACAACAGGGTTTGAAGAGGAAGTTGGTGCTTGGTGTTATTCAGACCTGCTTGTGTCTTTGGTGACTGATGTCTCTAATTTCCCCAATACTTGAACAATTTATACCTCATAACGTTTGAAGAACTATTATGTAAGGCGTTCAACTGATGGTCGGGTATTTTCCTGAGTATTTTCTTGTGGGGTCTGTTCTATCTATTCGATTTCTTGAATATTTGCCTGTGAGGGTTGTTCTGCCTATATAGATTCTCGGGTTTCTTCAAATTGTGCTATCCTTTTACTTCTTCTTCTCTTCGCAGTGGGGGTTTTAGGAACAACAATTGTCCTTTTTCTTCTTTTCTTTGATGTCTCTGCTTGTGAGGTCTGAGTTTCTACCAGTTGGATGGGTTCTGCCTCAATTTTAGGATGAGTTAATGGAACTCCTACTTGGGTATTGTCTCTTCCTTCCCGAGTTGTCTCAATTTTAGTTTGGAGTAATGGAACTTCAATTTGGGCAGTATCTCCCCCTTCCTGTGCTGCCTCAATTCCTCGTGGGGGGTTTTCATAGTGTAATTTGGGTTGTTCCAATTGTAGATGCATATTGGCCTTGATTAGATCAGCCCACATTATTTGAGTTTGGCTGAGGGCCCTGTTTACTATTAGTTTTACTAGTCCATGGTGGGTAATTATAGTGGCAAGATCTTTATCCTTCTGAGTTCTTGCAGCAATTTCATGTAACATGGCATTTAGAAAAAATGGTATATTAATTACAAAACGTTTTTTAAGTGCTTCTAACAATTTGAGGTGGCGTGGCCTCACCACATCGTACCTCCCATCACAGGTGATATACCTTTGTATTATTCCTTCCAGCTCCATCCATGTCTCACTGAGAGTTCTGGGGTTCAGTCCCTTTCCCTTTTTATCAAGTTCTTCTCTGGGTTCTACGAAATATTCCACAGCTTCTTTGAGCATTGTATACTTCCCATTCCATTGTATACCTTTGTTGGGGAGTCCTGTAACCTCTTCTATAATTTCCTCTGTGACCAGAATTCATATGTCTTGGACCATGGAGACTCCTCCCTGCAAGCTATGGAAAAATGAGAGCTTGATATTCATGTCATATCCTTGCAACCTGTTGAAGTACTCTGTCCACCCCAGATGATGTAAAATCTCTCTTGCCTACTTGGTTACCTGCAATAATTTAGCTTCTCGTCATACACTTTGGCCACCCATGTTTTCTGTGAGTAGATGAGGATGGTTATCGTTCCTTGCTGTAGGTTAATTCAACCATCTTTTGATACAATATAAATAAAAAATATCATAGAATAATATTGTGTATAAAAATGTGAGTGTTCCTCATTTACTACAATCATTATGATCTATCGTTAAATGTGAAAAATATCTTCCCCCTCATAAATGGAAAGGTCGACCTTGACCATCAAAATGTATGAGTGTAATAATGGTAGGTAGTTTAGGTGAGGTGTGATTACTATGTCGTCGCCACCGCTGGGAAAAAACAATCATTAATAACTTTCAAAAAGAACTTTAATGGTAATTATGAACGATCATCACTTTGCGTTGGAAATTCAAATTGGCATGCTTATATTCAAAAAAACTTTTAAGGAAAAATATTTCAAATAGTTTTTAAATTTGTTCACATATTTTAGAAATTTTCCACATATCATAACATTGTAACTCTCCCTTGTTATTGGATATAACCGGAATGACAACCTCATTTTTAGGAAAGGAAATCTAGGAACACACAAAAGACTTGACATTTTAAAGATAAACTTCAATACCATAGGCAGATCCACTGCTGCCAACAGGCGTCCATAGCCTCGAAAGGGTTTCCTTTTAACCCATATATGAACCTGTATCCTTAATAAATAGTTTGAATTGTCTTTTCCCAAAAAGACCACTATCCTGGTTTGGTAGCCATATAGCGATAATTCCACTCACTAGATCATAACTTAAGTGAACAAGTTGTCTTGTGATGAGACTTCTTGTCCTTTGACAAAAAAATGCTAAATGCCATTTCCATGGTGTGGTGGCCATAGTGGGAATGTCACTTATGTTATTATCTGATGATTGTTGTAGGTTGGCTCGTGATGAGACCCCTTATCCTTTGTGAGAGAAGTTTTATTAATTTACTTATAAATTTATTTATTTGTTTTGGTTCTATCAAGGGAGGCTCATCTACTCCTTAAGAGTGAGGGATGGTGTAAGAAGTGTAAGAATGACAAGTAAAAATGCGCTTTAGACTCCTTATTATAATATGAAGGAAAATTATCATTCAAGTATATGTAGATATATAAGGAAAAGAAACGAATTATGGTGGTTAATGAATTATGAACAATTTTTAAGATAATTCAGAGAAATTAGTCCAAAAACAATTCGATAAGGTATGTTAAATAGTCCACACAAAAATGACAAATCATTACTTATGATCATTAGAAGTAGTGTTGATGAAAATTAATTAGTGAAGGTCATAGCCAAAGGAGTGACTAACATAATAATGACATGCTTGTTCATGAAAAAAGAATCATGAATTTTGAGAAAAAGGGACAGCAATAAGAAAAGCGTATAAGAAACAACAATTGTTCCTTTCGAATGAACATCGCTATCCGAAAAAACAACAACAGTCACTATAAAGGGAACAAAAATGTAAAAAAGGGAACGATAATCGTTATTTCGAATGGACGATACTACTCGTGAAGGGAACAACAATCACATGAAGGCAACATTAGTTGTTTCGTTCGAAATGAACGACAACTATGTGCAAAAGAAACAACAATCACATGAAGGGAATGACAGTTGTTTCGTTCAACATGAACGACAACGATGATGTTCAAATTTTAACCATCTATTTAAGTGATTGGAAACCTCCCACAATCATTTTTTTTCAGTGAATCTATGATTGATTAGTCATCAACTAATTTCATTCAATTTCTATGGGTAATTTTATTCAATAGTCAAAGTATTGGATAGTTTGTTAGTATTATGCAGATATGTTCATTTTTTGTGAAAACGGGGTTTATATTTATTGGGTTTGTTTAGGAGCGAGGAATAGAAAAGAGTGCTAATTATACTCATTACAGTCATCTTTCCCGGTTCTTATTCTCTCAAGTGACCTTTAAAGAGTAAAAAACTAAAAAATCAATCAAATATGTAAAGAAAACTATATACATTATGTACAGTGCTTGATAAGAATCATCATTTTATGGAGTTGAGGCTATTGGGTAACCTTCCCAGCCAGCTAAAATCTGAACAATAGGATCCTTACTTACTTCTTGGCAAAAGGATTCTTTTGAAAGCAGCTGATGGTAGAGTCGTAACTAATGTCCATTTACCAGAAAACGAGAACCAGATCCGTGGATGGTGATTAAGGTGACAGTGACATTATCATGAACTTCATAGATTTCTTACGATCTGAGCCACCTTGTTTGCAATTTTCCAAGAAGATCCTAAAATCTGGAATCATAGAGAAGTGCCCAGTTGCCTTTCTGGAAGGATTTCTTCTTGATATGTTTGTCATGCCAGCTAGCTCTCTTTTGTCGAATAATAGTTGTGCATTGTAGGGTGAACATGCGTGCTTCATCTAAATCATTGAGCTATTGTAAGGATTGTTTATGTGCCTCTGTAAGATCCAGTCCAATTTCACGGGCCATCCTTAGAGTCTTGATCTAAATTCAATTGGGAAGAGAGGTTATTTTCCATAGACTAGATGATAAGGGGAGTAGCTAGTAGTGTTACGCCATGTCGTGCGATAGGCCCATAAGGAATTTGGAAGCTCAACTGCCCAATTCTAATGGTTTGTTGAGACTATTTTTGTCAAAATTTCCTCCAAGACTTTGTTGGTACTTTCTACTTGTCTATTTTCCTATGGGTGGTAGGGGGAAATAACTCTGTGCTTGATATGATAATTGCTCAGGGTGGTTTTGATTCTATGGGCTGTAAATTGCAACCCTCTGTTAGTGATTACTTCCTTGGGTAATCCATAGCATACAAATATTTCAAAAACAAAATTAATGATTGCCTCCTCCATTGCGTTTGTCAAGGCTACTGCCTCTACCCATTTGGCCGTATAGTCTGTTGAAACTAAAATATAATCCTTCTAGTTTGATTTTGGATTGAAGGGGCCAAAAAAATACAATGCCCATGTTTCAAAAGCTTCTACGACTATTTTTTCTTACAGTGGCATTTCATCATCTTGGTTGGGTCGACCCATCCTTTGACAACTATCGCAAGCCTGGACATACTTATTTGAATCCTTAAATATTGAGGGCCAATAGTAGCCCATATGTAAAATCTTATGCCCAGTTCTGCGTTCTACAAAATATCCGCCACAGGGCTCATCATGAACCACCTTCAGTATGTTGTAAATTTTGTCATCTCTTACACATCTTTGGATCTGTAGGTTAGCCCCTATGTGGAAAAGATATCCACCAATCCAGGTGAATCGTGCACTGTGTTGGACGATCATTTTTCTTTCCCTTGATGATAGGTGTGCTAGTAGTTTCCCAGCTGCCAGATAATTTGCTACATCAGCGTACCATGGTGGCTTAATAGTGACAACGAACAGGTGTTTGTCTAGAAACAAATCTTCAACTATTAAAGAATTATCCATTTTGGGTACGCGAGACAAGAAATCTATGACGAGATTCTCTCTTTCGTGTTTGTCTTTGATGGTGATGTTGAATTCCTGCAATAGTAACAACCATCGAGTAAACCGTCAATTAGTGATTGGTTTGTTAGCTAGATATTTAATAGAAGAATCATCAGTATACAAAATAACTGGGTAGCCTGTTATATAGTAGCGGAATTTATTAATAGCATGTATAACGACTAAAAATTATTTTTCTGTTACTGTATAATTTAATTCAGTGGGAGTAATATTTTTTCTAATAAAATAAATAGCATAAGGTTTCTTGTCTTATTTATGTCCTAGGAAAGTGCCTATGGCGATATCCAATGCATTTGTAGAGATGTGGAATGGTATTTTCCAGTCTGGTCCTCTCAGCACCAGTGCTATTGAAATCATCTTTTTAAGTCCTGTGAATGCCACATCATACTTATCAGACCACTGAAATTATGCATTACCAGTTAAAGCATGTAAGGGTGCAACATTTTTTGAAATTTTTTCCATAAATCTGCGATAGTATCCTGTAATGCCAAGGAAACTACGTACCTCAGTTTGTGTACAAGGTGTAGGAAGATTAAGGATTGCCTCTATTATTTTGGATCTACCCTAATTCCATCTGCAGAAACATAGTTCCCTAATACCACACCTTCATTCATCATCATATGGAATTTTTCATGACTCAAACATAGCCTGGTAGCAATTCATCATTCCAGTACCTTCTCTAGATTTCTTATATCTTGATCAAAATCATTTCCGTAAGGGGTGAAATCGTCCATGTAAAATTCATGCCCCTCATTAATCAAATCAAAGAATATGTTTAAAATGGCTCTTTGGAATGTAGCTGGAGGATTACATAATCCAAAGGGAAATGCCATGTATGTGAAGGTACCCCAGGGACATGTAAATGTAGTTTTATCCTAGACCTCTGGAGCGATCTGAATCTAATTATAGCCGTTGAATCCATCTAGGAAGGAAAAAAACTTCTTCCATGCTAAAGTATCAAGGACCCGATCAATAAAAGGTAAGGGAAAGTGGTCCTTCTAGGTAGCTTTGTTGAGTTCTTTGTAGTCTACACAAATTCACCATTTCCCATTCTTCTTGGGAACGATCACTAGTGGGGAAACCCACTGACTATCTGAAATAGGGTATATAAAATCTACATCCTACAATTTATGCAATTCTTCTTTGACAACATCCCTGAGGTGAGGATTCAATCTTCTTTGGGGTTTTCAGATGGGTCAAGAATCTTTCTCAAGATAAATATGATGTGTGCAGAGTTGCGGATCAATGCCCTTCATGTCAAGATACTCTGAGTAAAAATCCTGTTGATATTTAGAAAGGATCTAAATCAATTTATCTTGTTGTTGCTCATTTAAATTATTATTACTATTAAGAAACCTCCCTGGTGAAATTTCAACTGCTTTTTTGTTATGGACAACAGTAGTGGGGATCTATTGTTCCATAAATTCTTCCAAAGGATCTCCCCGTGCTTCATTATCTAACACAACTTTTAACATTTGGCATGTTGGGTTACTTATAATGGTTGGGTTGTTAATGAAGTTGTTGATCACATCACCTTCTAGTTGGTTCTTAAGTTTGAGAGATTATTCCAGTGTGAGAGGGGGTCATAGATCCTTTTTTGGATATCTAGGTGGTGGAAAATGTTGATGTATGATAGACAGGCTTGGTTTAGCTGGAGGATATAGGATGAGGTTCTTTGTAGCACCTCCTCTAGAAATTGTCATGTTTCCCATGCCACATCCTATGTATGCATCTGTTGTTGTGAGCCACGGTCTTCCAAATATCAATGGATTCCCATCAAGTCCACTTCTTGGGTTGATAATGAAAAAATCAGCCGGATATTCCCAAGAGTTCACTGAAATTGCTATATCTTGTAATGTGCCGACTGGTTTAACCACTAATCGATAAGCCAATTGTAACATAATTGGAGTAGGTTCGAAGGAGGTGAAAACCACGATGTTGCAAGTCTTGATGGTCAGGATATTAATGGCTGCCCCCAAATCCACTAGTGTATTTGGAAAAGAACAACCCTGTATCTGAACTGTTATTATGGGATTCCTTGGGTATGCATAATTGACCGACTCCTTTTTACCTAGAATAAGATCGGACAAGGCCCCTACCACATGAACAGTTGATGGATTTTTAACTTTCCTGATAGGATTTTTCCCACATAATTCCTTAATTGTCTTTTCATAAATTGGGATGTCTTGCAGAGCGTCCAGGAGTGGGATCTTAACATATAGAATCTTTAGTTCCCCTATGATGTCAAAGTTAGGATATACAGTTGGTTTTTCTATCATCAGTCTTTCAGGGAACGGGGGGAGGGGGAGTTACATCCTTATTAGGATTATGTTGCTTGACTCTATTTCCTCCATGCTCTGCTTCTTCCATTATGACCACAGTTGAGGGTGTTATTGTTGGTTTTATATTATTTTCATTCTCCTGCTCTTGGTGAATGTTACTTCCTTCATGAGAAATTATGTTCCCTGGCCTCAAACAAAGCTTGTTTCACCCTACAAAGATGATTTCCCCGTCCAAATTCTCAATAATTTGTACAAGATGGGTTGGTCTATTATTAGGATTTGGATTGGGTTGGGTTGGTTGAGGACACAATCGAGGTTGAGGGTTCTGGGGTAGTTGAAGTGGTGCTTGTAAAGTGGGATGAGCTTGGGGATCCATCCCCATGGGTTTATTGGTCATCCCCATGGGACGTTGCCAGTTTTGATTCCAATTGGGGCCTTGGGAAGCTATGCTAGTCCACTCCTAAGGATAGGGGTTATTACTTGGATTTTTCCAGGATGTGGTAAAGTATTGTGAGTTGGGGCAGGTGGGATGTGTAGCAGATTGATTTGGCCAGGTGGGATTTGTAGAATATTGATTTGGCCAGGGTGCATTAGGATATTGTTGGGGCTGCCAGGTAGGGTTAGAAAATGGTTGGCCCTGCCATGTGTTTCCAAAATTTTGTTATTGATTTTACTACCTAGAAAAGAAAGAAGAGAGATCTTGTAGTCACCTGGGGCATGGGCCTGCCATTGGCGATGCTAATCCATCGGGTATAATGGTAATGTTTCCTCTTCTTCCTCTCTAAAGACAACTTTTACTACTGCGAGTGATGGATATTGCTCCGTTGCATGATATTTGGCACAAATGGCGCAAACCAGAACCACATCCAAAGGGCATTCCCTCGAACCATGTTTCTTTCTGCATCGTTGGAAAAATATGGCCAATGTTTGTTCTACTTCTGCTTGTTTATGTTTATCCTGCAAGATATCCAATTATGTATTCAGAGTGCTCAGAATGTTAGTTTTGAAATTTTCTAAAAGATTATCAACTTCTGCTCGAGTAACACCCCCGCTAGTAATGTTGTTATTTCTGGTGAGGGGAGCACGCATGGATGATATGGTCAGTGTACTTCCATGTGAGCACCTGATGCACAATTGGAAGATCTTATCATAAGTTTATTGATAAATATCACCCTTCCCCATTAAATTCAATGTTTCTACCCATTCATCCTTCATTCCTTTTATCAAAGTGGCTTTAAGTACCTCACTTGGTAATGTGCCATAAGGATATATTTGTAAACTATGTTGAAACTTTTCAACATATTCTTCTAATGTCTCGTTTTCCTTTACATTCATTTGAAATATTTCATCTTTTAGATCCCTGGCTCTACAATAATCCTGATATTTTGTCTAGAAGGCTTGTTTCATTTCATCCCATGAGTTTATAGTTCCTCCCCCCAATCCCATAAACCAATACAAAGATGTTCCTTTCAATGTGGAAGGGAACAAATTAAGTTTCTGCGGTTCAGATCTGTAGTCATATCCTCTACAAAGGACATCAAATTCAAATAGGAATGCATTAGGGTCCTCTAAAATTAATCCATGAAAGGTTGGCAGATTTTGTAATGGGATTGATTTCATGGGGGCATTAGAAACTAGATCAACTATTGGATATTCCAGGGTGGAATTCTAGGCTATTGGTTGATTTTGTTGGGTCATTTAGTTGAAAATATGCCAATAATCTTCAAGAATTTTTGTAGAATTCCTGCAGAAACCCCGATAGATCTAGAATTCTAGTTAAATTGAACACAAACAATTTGTTGATATTCAAGAGATGAGAGAAAGCTTTTTCTCCATAAATCAGAGAATTATATTAATAAAAAATTAATATACATGAGAAACCATCCTCAAAAAAGAAGAGAGGAGGTGAATATATAGAATTTCCAACATAGAAATTCTAGTAAAAAAAAGCTAGAAATAGCTAAAATAGGTGTCATAAGCTAAGGGAGACCACATAGTTCGACCTAGACCACTAAAGATACATTTCACACACTCATTAATGTCTACAATATTTAAGTGATGCACATTATCTCACTTAATCTCACTTAACTGACAATAGAAGCAGTTCCAACTCACTTAACTGACCCGAAATAATAGTTACTAATAATAGTAACGACAAAAATCATTAATTAAGGAATAAATATCTCACTCAAAGAGGAGGTGCGCATTACCCAATAATAGATGATTTTTTTATGGGGGAGTTGGAATAAATCAAGGATAAATCAAGAATAAATCAAGAAAAATCAAGAAAATCAAGAACCAGGAGTTGAGTCTTGATCTAAAATCAGCAGTTTTCCCTAAAATCTAGGGATGAGGCACCCTTATTTTCTATGTGGCCAAATTAGGTGAAATAAAGTGTAAATTAATGTATTAACAAATATCTAGGAGTCTAATATAGTTATAAAGTAATGTAAGTTAGGGTTATGCTCCAACAACCCCCCTTAAGCCTAACTATAATGACAAAAAATTTGAGTCCCAGCAACTTGGCCATTTTAGGTACTCATTACATAAAATAATTCCTGATGAAAAGAAGAAAGAGGGAAAACCTCATGGGAAACCCCCCCCCCAAAAAAAAAGAGGAAAAAAAAATGTTGAGTGGCCAAAAGTGACCTTCTCAGTTGTCTCCACCACTCCAAGCATAGCTCTCAGTTCTGAAAATTTCTTTTCAGTGAAGGACTTGGTGAAGATGCTTGCAACCTCAGAGTGTGACTTTGGATATGAACAAAGTGACATATAGAAATGTATGGGCAGAAAATGTTCTGTGGCATCCATGGCTTGAGGAGCCCCAAAAAACTGTGATCTAGTCCTTCTTGTATCCGCAGGATCACCGACTAGTTCACCCGCATCTTGCAGGGTTTTATCTGCCCAAGTTGGAAACTACGTTGGAGAAGCCATGACCTGCTCCTCATCCTCTATATCAGACCTAAAAGGCTTCTCTGATGTATATTCTAAAGTGTTTGAAAAAGTTTCTGACTCCTCCTCATTAGTGACAACAAGCGGTTCCTCGGCAGGGTCTTCTGAAAAATCATGCAGTGATTCTTCTTCAAACTTCACACTTCGAGCTAGAATAAAATTTTTAGTGTGAGAGTCCAACAATATATATCCTTTGACACCTTCAGGATATCCAAAAAATATGCATTCAACACTTTGAGGCTCCAAATCCTTCCTCTTATCTGTCGGAATGTGAACCCATGCTCGTGAACCAAAAATACGATAGTGCGACACTTTCAGTTTATTACTGGTCCAACATTCAAAAGGAGTGGTTCCTTTGAGTGATTTGTGAGGAAATTGGTTCTGAATGTATGCTGCACAATTAATATCTTCAGCCCATAGCTTGGGAGCTAATGATTTTGACTGTAGCATACAATTGGCCATCTCTTTTAAGGACGGGTTTTTCCTCTCCGCAACACCGTTCTGTTGTGGTGTATATGGCATTGTGTGTTGTAGTTGTATACCTGCATCAATACAAAGTTGCTGCACATATTTGTTGACATACTCCCCCCCATTATCATTATGGAGTATCTTAATCTTACACCCAAACTCATTCTCAGCAAGTGCTTTAAATTCTATAAGGAATTCAAATACTTCTGATTTTAATTTCAAAAAAACTACCCAAGTAAAGCGAGAGAAATCATCCATGAAGGTGAGTACATATCGAGACTTATTGATTGAAGGATACAGGAATGGGCCCATAATGTGACTATGAATCAGACCAAAAGGTGAAGAATATCTCTGTGTCTTCCCTTTGTCAAACTTTTTCTCTAGATGCTTGCCAAGAATGCATCCTTGACATACACCGCTTGTGAATTTAATAGCTGGCAATCCTTCTACCATGTTTTCCTTGCTAAGTTGATGCAAGTACTTATAGTTTAGATGGAAAAATATTTCATGCCATAACCTGATGATATCATTATATTGTGACATAAATACAGTGCTAATAGAATTAGGAACAAAGTGGGAGAAGAAATACAAACGAGAACCGTGATGTGCAATTCCATGTGCAAGTTGTGAGCCTGTGGAAATGTCGGTAATCACTGCGGAGTTCGGAGTGAACTCCACCTTCCTTCCAGAGCCGGAATGAGTGATCTGATATATCGAGAGAAGCTTTGTGGACAGCGAGGGAACATGAATCACATTTGTGAAGCATCCCCCTTCAATATCAACAATTCCTTCTCTGCACACCTTTGCGGGTGTGGCATCTCCCAAGTAAATTGGGGATCTGGTGCTTTCTTTGATGGAGGAAAATTCATATTTTGATGCAGCCATATGGTTTGATGCACCTAAATCAAGGATCCAAGATGATGGAGTGGATGTGACAGCCATTAAATCATGACCATCTCGTGCTCTCCCTCCCGTTCTGTTACCATCTTTCTTCTTTACATTTTCCGGCACTGTGAGATTGTGTTGCTGCAATTGCTTAGCCATCTCATCGATAGTCTTCCTCATGCAATTTTCTTTGGGATGAAAACATTTGGAACAGTATTTGCAAAGTGTTCTTTCCTTCTTCTTATTCTTACCCTTAGGCTCATAAGATTTCTCTGAAGATTGTGTGAATCTCTCCTTCTTTGATTCAGGAAATTTACTCGTTCCTTTTTTCTTGTCTTTTCCACTACTCTTTGGAGCATCAATAGCCACAAGTGCTTGGTTCTTGGAACGCTTGATGGCACCCATTTGGACTAAATTAGCTTGCTCTTGAGTCAATTCTGCAATGAAACCATTTAATGGAGGCATTTTCCATTTTTCTTGATTCAATTTAGATGCTTGAAAAGACGACACAAATATAGAATATTCAGGGCCCAGTTTTGAGAGAATTGAAAGGATGAGATGTTCTTACCCTTTTGTGACTCCACATGCATTAAGTTCAATGAGGAGAGATTTGAACTTGGTGAAGAATTCTTTCAGGTTGCTGAAATGAATTTGACTTAGGGATATGAGTTCATTCTTCATTTGATGCACTCTCATTGCATCCTGCTTGCCCAATAGTCCTTCCAATGTGGTCCAGACCACATCAGGAGTAGTGGCTCCAATGAAATGAAAGAGGAGATCTCTAGAAATTGATAGGCATGTAAACCCAATTGTTTCATATAATTTATTGAAATACTTTATCTTCTCCACTGCAGCAGTCAGTTCTTTCTCTGTTCCCATTGTTAACCGGTAAAGCCCTTTGCTTCGGAGGAGCAGAGAGATCTTTGTCTTCCATTCGAAGTAATTGAAAGGATTTAGAATGAGTTTTTTGGGCTGAGAGAGATGATCCATTGCTGCTTGATGTGCCTCCTAATGATCTATACCTACAAATAAAACCATGTACAATCCACTAGATTCAATCTATCTCTGATACCATGTAGAATTCCTGCAGAAACCCCGATAGATCTAGAATTCTAGTTAAATTGAACACAAACAATTTGCTGATATTCAAGAGACGAGAGAAAGTTTTTTCTCCATAAATCAGAGAATTATATTAATAAAAAATTAATATACATGAGCAACCATCCTCAAAAAAGAAGAGAGGAGGTGAATATATAGAATTTCCAACATAGAAATTCTAGTAAAAAAAAGCTAGAAATAGCTAAAATAGGTGTCATAAGCTAAGGGAGACCACATAGTTCGACCTAGACCACTAAATATACATATCACACACTCATTAATGTCTACAATAGTTAATTGATGCACATTATCTCACTTAATCTCACTTAACAAACAAGAGAAGCAGTTCCAACTCACTTAACTGACCCAAAATAGTAGTTACTAATAATAGTAACGGAAAAAATCATTAATTAAGGAATAAATCTCTCACTCAAAGAGGAGGTGTGCATTCACCAATAATAGATGAGTTTTGCATGGGGGAGTTGGAATAAATCAAGGATAAATCAAGAATAAAGCAAGAAAAAACAAGAAAATCAAGAACCGGGAGTTGACTCTTGATCTAAAATTAGCAGTTTTCCCTAAAATCTAGGGATGAGGCGCCCTTCTTCTCTATGTGGCCAAATTAGGTGAAATAAAGTGTAAATGAATGTATTAACCAATATATAGGAGTCTAATCTAGGTATAAACTAATTTAAGTTAGAATTATGCTCCAACAATTTCTTGGCATGGGTGTTCTATTTGGGGTGATTGATTACTTGATCCCCTAGGGTATTTAATCGCACTATCTCTATGTGGGATTCCAGCTATACCTTCTCCTATCATAGGAGATCCAGGATCAAGTGGTGGGGATGGGTTTTCTTTAGCAACCCCACTGGTCTCCCCTTCTCCTACTTCCATATTACAAGAGTTTCCCTCGTCTAAAGGGATGAGAGGTGGAAGATCTATATTTTAAAATAATTTTTCAGTCCCTTCAGTTCTGCTATGAACCTCAGCATGGGCTGCAGCTGGTGAATTTTCTGCCTAAGGGATTCGGGTTGAACCTTTCTTGGGTCCAAACGAAGCTTGAGATTCATCTTTTCGGATGATTTCATCTATAAAAGTTCTTTTTCTAGGGGGCATCGAGCCCTGGCATTTTGTAGTTTTTGGTGGGGGTTTTGGTTTTTCAGGTTCTTTCTACTTAGTCATACACACTTCACACAAAAATTATAAGTACCTATATGACCTCTATGTATCAGCTGAAGGTAGGCACTAGCATAATCATTTTACTTATTGCCTACGTAGGTTCTTACCTTTCGTTTTCAATACCTCATCCTTCAGAGACACAACCTATGCTATCTTTGACACTCTCCCTGGCAACGGTGCCAAAATGTTGGGCTCTAAATATGTCCTAACACAACCTTATTTTAACATTAATTTATCAACCCGAGGATTCATCTTTTATTTCAAGAATATCAAAAAAGTCTATGAAGATAGTTGTAGAGCCTAAAATTGTGTAGTCAAAGAAAATTTGAGTTTTGCAATAATCAAGTTCCTCGCATATTTAATAAAAGTCTGAAGATAAAATCTATACTTCAACATAATTGAAATCTGATCTATAACATGTTGTGAATTAAAGGAATTTATCTAAATTGTTGAATTGATCTAACTAAGAGACAGTAATTGAATTTATGAAAGAGATTAATAAATTGATCTATCAATGACTATTTAATCGGCTGGAAAAAAACAACTAAGTACTGTAAATTGAGAAGATACAACAAATGCTAACTTAAGAAAAGGAACAACATATACGAAAATGAGAGGAACTGTTAATCAACAAACTACAATAATGAGAAATGGGACAACAATCGCTAACATTCAAATGAAGCATCTATCTTATGTAATCAAACAACACAACTAATCTTATAAAAACATCAACACACTCATGCATTCATCTTAATTGTTGCAAAAGAGATTTAAATCACAGACTGAAATCAAATTGATACAATTACAAATTGAGACAGTGACTCCTTCAAACTCGACCCTCAGTCTTTAGAAGCATTGCTACTAGAAACTCAGTATGAAAAAATGATGAAAACTCCCAACACTTCTGTGAATTCCATAACTAGTACAACATTTACAAAAGGTTCCTTGTACAGAGCAATTCCAAGTTATGAATGCTTGGATAACTTTCTTAGATGTCCTTTCTATATTTCATTACCCTCTATATATTACAATAATATGGGTAAATTAAGCTATCCTAAGGATCGATAGATCAGCACGATTACTTTCACTATTTATAAAGATTACAAAATAGAGAATCAACCTTCCTCAAAAACTTATTTGTGCCTAATGTCTTCAATATTCAATAGCCTACGCATCTTCACAATCTCCTTAGCTATATTGGATTTAACTATATTTATCCATTCCTACAATAAAATCAAACAATTCCAACGGAATTTTAGAATTTATCTAATATCACTCAATAATATTTCTAGAAGATGTTTTAATCATTTTATATCCTAATTATTCCTAATTAACAAAAACGTCCATCAAGATTATATCATAAACCATGGGAACAAGGAGGATATTTGTACCTTTTCCTCAACTCAACACTTTGGTTGCATGGACTGCTTTGAATTATCTCATAGGTTTGGATGGGGTGTTTATTAGCTTGATTGGTGGGTGTATTTTTTGGTGGGTTTGATATGATGTTCAAATGACCCAACTAAATAAATAACTAGTCGATAGATGCATTGGAAATAGAAACTACCATGCCATCAACATGTGGTCCCATTTTGGACTTTTGAGGATCCACCAACATCCTTGGAGCATGTGGAATAATATCATATAGAGTACCAAAATGATAATATATCAAGTCTAAATGATGGGCATGCAGGATGGTCTACTCCTCGGTCACCACCCTAAACATCATGACATCCTTGGAAATGGGAGGTAACAAAGACATAGTGAACCAATATATGAAGAGTTGGTCAGAACTCTTGGCAATGATTAGTCTATGTGATAATTTTCACTCATGAGTATGATCATAAATGTGGGTGGAGGTATCTTGATGCAAGGACATCAAAATATCTATTTCAATCTCGTACCTAATTGGAAACAGAAAATGCATTAAAACATCCATATCCATGGCATTGAAACTATTGTAGGAAGTTCCCTTAAGTTTGATGTACCATTTAATGGCACTTCCTATCATAGTTATATGGAAAATATGTAGTTTAATGTTTTCATCCATCAATGAGTTCGATGGGAACCATAGGTGATAAGTCATAATGTGCCTCGAAGGGTCTTATCCTAGATTTTTGTTGAAATTAGGAATGCCAAATGTTAACTTAACATGAATATACAACCATAATGAGTTAATAAGAATGGAGTCATTTTTCAAATTTTACAAGTCTATAAAGTCTAATGTCACCAATAAAGTCAATTGCATGTTGGAAAATGGATTCTGGTAAAATGATGATGAGTCATGTGAACCAGATGGGCCTTGAGGTCCCCCCATATTGTAGTTTCTAGTGGTTTACTAGTTACAAAAATGATTGTTTCCCCTGATTTGATTTTCCCCAAGGAAAAAAGAACTCCCAAAAACATTGTTTCTTCCAGGACCAAAAATTCCCCTAAGAGGATTTCCTTGAAGAAAAAAGGAACTTCTAAAAACATTGTTGTTTCTAGGACCATACATGCCCCCATAAGGGTTTCCTCTAGGAACAAAGGTATACATGAAAATATTACTACCCCCCATCCTGAAACTATCACTAGGAACAAAGATATAACTCAAAGGATTATTACTTCCTAGATTAGGCATGTTGCCCCAAGGAATGTTAAATCCTCTAGAATCTTTGTTTCCCCCAACCTGACTAGGAGTATCCCTAGACCCACTATCAACATTATAGCCAAAAGGGAAAAAAATGTTTGGCATCATCGAGCTTCCTATAGAGATCCAAAAAGGATAAGGAAATCCTCTTCTAGCATTAGAACCAAGGCTTGTCCCCCCACTGGACACAAATCCATATGTTGATCTGAAAATGAAGAAGGCTTGTATCTTTAAAATTGCAAGTGTAATTTGTATGTTCTTGGGAAATAGGATCAAGTTGAAAATACATAAAATGTAATGATGTTTTACTTAAACATGAGTAGCATAAACAAACATAATTGTTATCAAAAGTAAGCGCATTAACATACTAAAGTGATAAAGTAGTTCACCCTACTCTTGGGATACATATTCTCATACAACTTCCAATCGATCATTTTCACTAATGATCACAGTGTACAAATAAGTGATTTAAAATGCTCAAAATGAAAAACAGATGGCTTCAATGGCTCCAGAATGTCCAAAAACCCTTAGTTGGGCTCTTCCTGCACCTAGTTTGGCCAAAAACTAAGAATAAATCACTTCCTGGAACTTTTCTCCTTCAAGCTTGTTGTCTCTGGTCCTCCAAATCACACCTGTGTGTGACTAACCTAGCTCACGAGAATTTCACATGCAAAAAACCTAGCACCATGCCTATTGCACAAAAGGTGGCATATTTTCACATGTTTAGGAGGCTTAAGCACCTTTTTTGGCAGAGGTGTTGGTCACATGGCCCATGTGACCAAGTGCCAACCTAAAATTGCATGCTAGTGGACTGGTCCATCGGTGTTTACCGTGCCACTGATCATATGGAAGAGTTATGTGATAAGGTCTGTGGGTTGGGGATAATCCTCGACCTTTTCTTCGTCCAACCAAATATTAAATCAAAATTAAATACAATTTAAGAGGTATATGGTTAACTAACATGGTGTAGGCAGGTTGGTGGCCCGACCTACGTGGAAAAACTTCCAATGGTGGAGGTCCTGTGTTTGACCCCCATAGACTCCATAACATTTTAACCAACAAACCAATGACAGGGTGCCACATGGAGGCCCCTGGCTGGGCCACGTGGTACCTTCCCATTTGACCACCAAATGACATGTGTCGACCAGAAATTGTTCCACGTAAACCACTACCACATCATCTGCCAAATAAACACCTTGCCAATTCACCAGTACAACCATGCCACGTCAGCAGTACTATCTGCATAGTTAGAATGTATGGACTATAAAGTCAACATTTTTTTGCTTGTTTGGCAAACTGGACAGAATGCAATATCTCTCGCATACGACGTCTGTTTGAGCCCATTGAATTTGTGTTGGGTTTGTGAGGATGACATCTACACGATGAATCCATTTTCAAGCAATTTTGAGCACTTTTATTTTTGAGCATATTTTGATCCCCTGGATCACTCCTCCCCATTGGGAATCTTTTGGACCTCCAAAAGACTACTTTCAGTCAATATGAAGATGAGTGTATAGTTCCCTCACCTTTCCAACCTCAATCCATTTAGATTTCCTTATATTTGTTCCTTTAAGACCAACATGAAGGTATTCCACATTCCCTCATTTTGAAGTTCTCATCCTCTTGTCAAGGATTGTATCCTCATGCAATTCTGAGAGATATTCTAGTGAGAAGTCATCTATGGAAGGAATCTGAACATTCTCTCCTTGATCATCAATCAAAGGAGGCTCATACAATCTCAAATTATCCCCATTAACAATTGCATACATTTTCATATAAAGAGGCCAATCCAAACAGAAGGCATCATTCCCAATCTTTTCAAGAATCTTGAAAGTTCCATATATGATTGGTTTCAGTTTTTCACCTTCTCATTTAAGCCTCTCTTTTCTAATGGAAAGACAAACTTGATCTCCAACTTGGAAACTGTAATCAACATGATGCTTGTCATTCCTTGTCTTGTACTTGGCTTGGATATTTTCCAACTATTCTTGTACCATTTTATGCACCAACTGAATTTTTTAAATGAACTTCTTTTCTCTATCAATGTCATAATGGCCATCAATAGAAATATCCTTCCCAAAGATAAAATATAAAGGAGATTTTGGAAAATAACCAGAACATGCCTCAAATGGAGATGTTTTATTCGAGGAGTGCTTAGCCCGGTTGTAAGCATGTTGAATGTAGTGTAGGTGCTCATCCCAAAGCTTTGGATGTTTGTTGCAATAACCATGAAGAATATGTACTACTGTCCTATTCACCACTTCAGTTTGACCATCATTTTGTGGATGAAATGTTGTGCTCTTTTTCAGCTTGGTGTCCATGAGTTCCCATAAGCTTGACCAAAACTTCCCAATAAATCAAGATTCTCCATCATAAAGAATGGATTTGGGAAACCCAAAATGTACCCAAACATGTTGAAAGAACGTTTGTGCCATTTGTTCAACTGTAACCTACTTCTTACAAGGCATCAAAATACACATTTTTCTGAAACAGTCAACCACAACATAAAGATAATCATGATTCTTTTTAGACATAAGTAGACCTCCTACAAAGTCCATGGAAATGATTTCCCAAGGATGAGAAGGAATCAAAAGTGGACTATACAAACCCAACTTTCTATTGCTAGGATTACTTGTAGCACATAAAGAACATCATCTTACATACCTTGAAACACTTTCATTCGTTTTAGGCCAACAACAACACCTTTTAAAATTAGTCACTGTCTTGCCTACACCAAAGTGGCCAACAATAAGAGAAGAATGTGCTTCCCTTATGATTTTGAATCTTTCACCATGTGGAATACATAGCTTTCCAAGATGATACAAAATCTTATCATACACATGTTAATCCAATTCCTCAACTTGGTTAGAATGACACAAAGTTGCATAAACCTCTTTAAAATCAACATCTAAAGCATATTGCTCAAAATAGCTCTCATGCACGGTATAATTATGCTTAAGAATAAATGAAGCACTAACAATAGGCCTAGAAAGCATATCAATAACTTTATTATAAATTCCTTTCTTATACCTTATAACCAAGTGGAATTGTTTTAGAAAATGCATCCATATGAAGTGCCTTGTTTGTTGTGGCTTTGTTTTTTATTGTAAGTATTGCAATGGTTGATGATCTATGTGAATGATAGTTTCTTTTCCCAAAAAACAATGTTTCCATTTTTTCACACTTTGCACCAATGCATACAACTCCTTATCATAAGTAGGATAGTTAATCACAACAACATTAAAAGTTTCAAAATGAAAACAAATGGGCTTACCATGTTGCAACAAGACTGCTCCCATTGCATAATTTCTTGCATATGTTTGGAGCTCAAATGATTGTCTCAAATTAGGAAGTGAAATAACTGGAGCTGAACTAATCTTCTCCTTCAATGCATCAAAATATTTTTGTTTCTTGCCTCCCCATTGGAAAACTTGCTTGATGCTTGTCACTGCATGTAATGGAGTTGCAATTGAAGAGAAGATAGCAATAAACTTTCTCCAATATTGGCCTACTCCCAAAAATATTCTTACCTCTTTTACATTATTGGGCTTGGGCCAATCCAAAATGACTTTGACCTTGGAGGGATCAATTTTTATTTCTCCTCCAACAATATGCTCCAAGTAAACAAGTGAGGTCTTTCCAAACTCACATTTAGACACATTTAAAAACAACTTTTGTTTCTTCAAGACATATAAAACTTGCTTTACATGCATAACATGCTCTTCACGAGATTTTCTAAATATCAAAAAGTAATCCAATTAGAGAATCCCCCAATCATCAAGAAAAGAACTTAAAAGATCATCCATAACTCTAATGAATGTAGCAAGAGAATTACAAAGACCAAATGGCATAACCATCCATTCAAACAAACCTTTCTTTGTTTTGAAAGTTGTCTTCCATGTCTGTCCTTCAACAATCCTAATCTAATGATATCCACTTCTCAAATGCAACTTAGTAAAATACTTAGCATCTTTCAATTGATCAAGAAAATCATCAATTCTACGAAGAGGGTAAAAATTATTTACCGTAATCTTGTTCAAGGATCTGAAATCTACACAGATGTGCCATGTACCAACTTTCTTTGATATTAAAACAATTGATGACCCACATGGTGATGTTTTTGGCATGATAACCCCTTTGTCAATAAACTCTTGGATTTTTTTTTAAATTTCAACATTCTCCATGACTGACATCATGTACATACCAATGTTTGGAAGAGGACAATCTTGTTTCAATTGTATCTCATGTTGGATACCCCTTTTAGGAGGCAATCATTTTGGTTCCTGGAACATCTCATCATATTGGTTAACAAACTCATATAAATCAGATTTCAACTTTTCATCACAACCTTGGAAAGTTTCTTTTTCAACATTTTCTTTGGGTTTGATCATCAAGAGGAAAACATTCTTACTAGCATTGATTAATCTCTTCATTTGTCCTGCATTTACAAGTGACAAATTTAACATATTTTTATGTTCTCTAAGAATGTACTCAGATCCATTTTGAACAAATGACATTTGTTCTCATGACGATGAAAGATGGATCTCCTATCATATAAATATGGGATTCCCAACACAATACCACAAATATCCAATGGAATAACATCAAGCTCTACCTCATCTATAAAGTTTGCAGTGATGGAAAATCTAAGTTTACATATTCTTGTCACATGCAATTTGGAATTGTCACATATCCATCCTAGAGGGTAAGGTTTAGGATGTGGATTAGTTTCCAATTTTAATTTCTTGATAGTGTCTTCAGATATGAGGTTTGCTTGAGATCCAATATAAAAAGGAGTATCTATCTTGGTATTCTTTGAAATAACCCTTATGTGGAAAATCTCTATTCTTTGTTTTTCATGTTGAGTTTCATTGAGGCTACTACTACTGAGGCTCCTAATACTTGAAGAACTAGTACTTACAATAGAATCCTTACCTTGAAAACCCATGGATGTAATTTTTGTTTCATCTCCCGAATCAGAACCTAAATGATGTTGTGTAGTTGCAGTAGTCTTTGGTTTCCCCTTATGGATGAACTTTTTGGGTCTCATTTCTGGATGAAGTTTCCAACAATGGTCTTCATCATGGCCATGTTTTGAACAGTGTTTACATGAGAGTTTCTCTCCCTCTTTCTTGATTGAATCATTCTTTCTTCCATTTCATTTGAATTTCCTCTTTCCCTTGTCTCCCTTAACAAATGGATGCTTGCTGCCCTCTTGAGGTTCATTCCTCCCTCTTTCTTCCAAATGAGTTGCATGTACACAAACTTCATCTATATTTGTAGGGTTAAACATACGTATTGTGTGCCTCAAGTAGCTATGCAATCCTCCAATATATTTGAGTAAAGTTTCTTGAGAAGATAAATCTATACCTAAAAACAAAGCTCTTATTCTAAATTATTGAGTGTAGCTTTGCACTCTTTTCCCTTTAACTTCTCTAATTTTTTTTGAATATATAATAGATTTCTACATGTAAGCTAATGGATAAAATTGTCTTTGAAGTGCAATAATAAAATAGTTCCAAGAGGATAAAACTTTACAATGTTTCTTCATGTCCTCTTGAGTTTTGGCTTCCCACCAAATGAGTGATGCACTTTCCAATCTAAGAGAAGCAAGTTGAATCTTAGTTCCATAATTTTTTATTCTTTGTATCCTACAATACACTTCAATCTGACAAATCCAGTTATCAAATTTCTCAACATTCACCTCTCCATTGTACATACACAATTCAAACTTAATATCAAGCTTGAGAAAAGGAGTTTGTGGAGGAATTTTACCATGTTCTTTTGGAGAATTTGGAGGTGGTTGTGAAATGGTAGAAGAAGTGGAATATGGAGGTGAAGGAGGTGGAGAATTACCATTCCCTCCATTCCCTTATGGAGTTTTATCACCATTATCCTCATTAACTTTTGGAGGATTTGAGCTTTCACCTTGCAACCTTGAATTCCTTTCTTCAAATAAAACTTTCACCATTTCTGTCATATCATAGAAAGATTTTCTGAAAGTTTCCTCTTCTGAAGTAGGAATTTCACAACCCTCCTCATGAGTGATACTTGGTGAATGCCTTCTTGAAGCTTGTGGTGATTGTATTTTTCTCCTTCCCGAAAGTGAGAAATTGGTTGTAAAAGTTTACCTTCTCCTCTTGTGATATTCAACCTTGTAAGCATCAAGAAACAAACACTTGAAAACAATCAAACCTTCCAAAACCTATTCTCTGATACCAACTTGATCTAAAAATCAAGAAGGCTTGTATCTTTAAAATTGCAAGTGTAATTTGTATGTTCTTGGGAAATAGGATCAAGTTGAAAACACATGAAACTTAATGAGTTTTTACTTAAGCATGAGTAACATAAATAGACATAACATCCATCAAAATTAAGCACATTAACACAACAAAATGATAAAGGATTTCACCCCTCTCTTTGGCTACATCTCCTGGTCCAGCTTCCAATGGATAATTTTCATTCATGCTCGAAGTGTCAAAATCAGTTCTTTACAATGCTCATAATTCAAAATATATGGCTTCAATGGCTCCATAATGTCCAAAAAACCCTAGTTGGGCTCTTTCTGCACCTGGTTTGGCCAAAAAATGAGAAGAAATCACTTTCTGGAAGTTTTCTCCTTCAAGCTTGTTGTCTCTGGTCCTCTAAATCACACCTTTGTGTGACTATCCTAGATCACATGCATTTCCCATTCCAAAAACCCAGCACCACGCCCATTCCACAAAAGGTGGCATATTGTTTCATGGCTATGAGGATTAAACGTCGTTTCCGACGGAGGTGAAAGGTCGCATGGCCCATGTGGTTGGGCGCCGACCTAAACTTAGGCGCTAGTGGACTGGTCCGTTGGTGTTTACCACACCACTGGTCATATGGAATATTTATGTGATAAGGTCCCCAGGCTGGGGATAAGCCCCGACCCTTTCTCTGCCCAGCCAAATATTAAATCAAACTTAAATACAATTTAAGAGGTATATGGTTAAGTAACATGGTGTAGGTGGGTTGGTGGTCCGTCCTACGTAGAGACTATGCCCATGGTGGGGGTCCTAGGTTTGACCCCCGTGGACTCCATAACATTTTAACCAACAAACCAATGATGAGGTGCCACATGGAGGCTCCCGGTTGGGCCACATGGAACCTTCCCATTCGACCACCAAATGACATGTGTCGACCGAAAATTGGCCCATGTAAACCACTTCCACGTCAGTTGCCAAATCAACATCTTTCCACATCACCAGTACATCCCTGCCACATCAGCAGTATGGCCCTACCACATCAGACTATACGGACTGTACAATTAGCATATTTTTGCTTGTTTAGAAAAGTGGACAGAACACGATATCTCTCACATACAACGTATGTTTGAGCCCATTCAAGTTTTGTTGGGTTCATGAGTATGAGATCTATCCCATGAATCCATTTTCAAGAAATTATGATCACTTTGATTTTTTTTATCATTTTTTTATCCCCTGGATCATATGCGGACATTGAGACTCATATGATAGGAATGCTTATGCTAGGTACACTTGTTGAAGGAAAATAATTCATTTTCGACATTACCCAAATGGAGAAACCCAATGTACTAGGAAAGGATGGTGTAGGACCTATGGAACTAATGGACATAAAGGAAATGTCAAGTAGGAATTCACATAGGTGCCTCCTGTGACACTTGTTGATTATATTGAAGGATCTTCCATACTATATGAAACACTTTTTCCTGACATCATGTGAGTATCACTAAAAAATAAAAACATCTCACTAAAACACCCCCTTATCCTCAGGAGTACGAGGTCGAAAGGACTAGTTAAAGGAGGGTTAAAATTGGGTGGAGACATTTCTTCAACTACTTCAACCTCTACTCGTTCACTCTCCTTAGAATCCCTCTCTAACTCTATAGAACCTATGTCATTTTTAGTGGATACTAACCTCCACTTTTTTAAGTACCTATACCATATCTGAAGATAAATCTCAAAATAACCAAGATTTTCAGCAAGAATAATCCAAACCATTCACCAAAATATTGAACACAAGAAATGGAGACAAAACCCTTGAGGTAGGGTAACACCATGTATTATTCCTTAAGTAAGGAATGCACTCCTCAAGCAATCCTTGCTTGTACCATCAAAATATTCTTCACTATGTTTCATTACATTGCCTACACTTCTTTATATAGTTGTCCCTATCTCCTAGGAACCTTCTAGAGAGACTTATTACATTTATTACATCCAACTACCATAGTGGGCCTTTATTAATATAGTGGACCTAGTCCACCTTACATTGAATGACCACATTCCCATATATTAAATGACTTCCACTAATAAAACATAACTACATTCCCTTTGGGTACCTCCCTAGGTACCCCATATTACCTCCCTAGGTATACTACAACATTCAGCCATGAATCAATCAACTAAAAGATAAGTAAGGGGTCCATAGATAGGATGGCAGATTCTTATCCTTCACTCATCATCCATGCATAGAAAATAAGGGCATTTGAATCTATAGGTATTTAAACACCGAAGTCACGACCATTGATTCGACTCCTGGTCGAACGCTCAGGCATGGACTGATGACTAAAGGGATAAGGGACAGAAGATAAAACCACAATATTTTAACAATAATCAATAAAAACCACACATAGAAGTCATTGAAATCAGAAGTTGGGTTCACCAAGGGACTGTCATTCCACTGAGAGGTTTATCATTCACAATCCACATCAAAGAAGAAGATGCAAAGACTAAACATTCAACCATGAATCAATCAACTAAAAGATAAGTAAGGGGTCCATAGACAACATGGCCGATTCTTATCCTTCACTCATCATCCATGCACATAAAAGCAGGGCAGTTGAATCTATAGGTCTTTAAACACCAAAGTGATGACCGTCGATTCGGATCCTGGCCGACTGCTCAGGCATGGACTGATGACTAAAGGGATAAGGGACAGAAGATAAAACCACAATATTTTCAAAATAATCAATAAAACCCACACATAGAAGTCATTGAAATCAGAAGTTGGGTTCACCAAGGGATTGTCATTCCACTAAGAGGTTTATCATTCACAATCCACATCAAAGAAAAAGATGCAAAGACTAAACATTCAACCATGAATCAATCAACTAAAATATAAGTAAGGGGTCCATAGACACCATGGCAGATTCTCATCCTTCACTCATCATCCATGCACAAAAAAGCAGGGCATTTGAATCTATAGGTCTTTAAACACTAAAGTGACGACCATCGATTCGTCTCCTGGCCGACTTCTCAGGCATGGAATGATGACTAAAGGGATAAGGGATAGAAGATAAAACCATAATCTTTTCACAATAATCAATAAAACCCACACATAGAAGTCATCGAAATCAGAAATTGGGTTCGCTAAGGAATGTCATTCCACTGAGAGGTTTATCATTCACAATCCACATCAAAGAAGAAGACGCAAAGACTAAACATTCAACCATGAATCAATCAACTAAAAGATAATTAAGGGGTCCAAAGACAACATGGCAGATTCTTATCCTTCACTCATCATCCATGCACAAAAAAGCAGGGCATTGGAATCTATAGGTCTTTAAACACCGAAGTGATGACCACCAATTCAGATCATAGCCAACTACTCAAGCATGGACTGATGACTAAAGGGATAAGGGACAGAAGATAAAACCAAAATATTTTCAAAATAGTCAATAAATGTAACGATCCTCCTGGTTATGACAACAACTCTTTAACAGGTGATTTTTTTTTTTTTTGTTTGAGGTGTGTGCGTGCGTGTAAAGGGACATACACACTTGACTCTACGTTGCCACCCGATGACCGACAAGACGCAACCACAATGAACACAAGCAGAAGGCTTAAGGCGCACAGTAGGTGGCGGCAAGCAATAAACGACCATAGACATAAGGCACACAACAAATAACTGCAAGCATAAATGACTTACTGGGTTATGCACGGTACAAACACAAAGGAAGAATCCATAGTAGTGGATTTTACTATTTCTGCACAGGAAAGAAGGGCGTTTAATCTTAGTTCCCTGCTCCGGAGAGAGAGAAGGTCAAATAGGCTCCTAGCCGACTGCTCAGGCAGAAACTAGTAATCTTCGTTAGGTGTGTCGCAAGAGTGGAAACCCTGCCTTTAAAGGGCCCGAGACTCTTGATATGGCTCTGGATTATTTACACGGAAATAATCACACACACAGGCTTACATACTCAGGCTACAAGGAGGTGTCTACATCCCGCTAGACACAAGCAGACCAAGTGCAAAGAAGGCGTATCAACCCAGTACAACATTATTCACAATGAACATCAACCCTCATTTACTAACTCAAAATAATCCTTGTACTTAATCAAGGACACTACACCACATAAGTTTATCAATAACAACTAAAATTACCATGACGTTGAAGTGACATGATAAACATATTACATTACAACCATTTATTTTGCACAATAACATCCCTTATATGTTATGTGTTATCCCTACACTAACATTACAAAACCATTGCCATAAAAGGGTAACACCCCTTTAATTTAAGTTATAAAAAGTTTGTAGGAATAACCTTTACATTACAAGACATTCACCATTAATAAGGCTAGTAAGGAAATTAACACCCTTATTCCAACCCTAAAAATAAGTTCACAGAATTAATTGTAGCGTTCCCCTCAACCCAATCGTATTAATTCATTGTACTCCCTTCAAGGACCTTATATTTTTCATGTTGTAAATAAAACAAACTTAATTAGCCCTGCAATGAACTGACCATATCATTCTTTTCATACCAAATTAACATTGTAAAGAGAATAACCAGGATCTTGCATTCATATCTTATCAATACTGGTATAGCATTTTTCACCTGGTACAAGCATTACCATTACATAAACAAATGATGTTGACAGTAACTTTTACCAAGAGCATTAATAATAAGAGTTACATTTTATTTATTATTGACAACAAATAAAACTACAACAACAAACCTTCCATAAACTATCTTAACAAGGCATTTATATTTGCATTTTATGTTTCCATTTAAGATATCCACAAGTCTTAATACAACGACCTTTCATAAAACTTTATTACTAC
>ML816194.1:6066-36234 GCA_009831015.1 Picea engelmannii | reverse complement strand
GGAGCATATATCTGGGAATCAAATCCAATATAGGGCCATCCATGCCCAAAGTAGTGTGGTTGGATGAAATACATTCCATGTCATTTTCCTTGCATCAACAATCAAAGGAATTGTCTCCTTGGGAAAATTGGCATTCATAAATGAAAGGTGTCTATGGGATTGAGGGAATTCTTCCTTGTACACACAACAAACATACCATATGCATTCAATTGTAGAAAAGTGGTGCAATGTTATTCAAGGTGTTATAGATCAAGGTATCCAATGGATTTTATTTATAGTATGATAATCTCATCTAATAAGAACATCATTTCATGTGTAGAACTCTTTCAATATCCTCAATATTGAATATACTTTATAATCTACTTGCATTATTAAAACCATACAACATTGATATTTAATATCATCAAAATATTGTGAATACATTTTATAATCTAGATTCACATTATTAAAAACCTACAACCAATGTTTTGTAGCATCAAGTGCAAAAAGATTGAAAACAACATAACTTATGAAAGAGTTTTAATATAATTTAATGGTAAACAAGGCATTGTAAGATACTTTGTAAGCTAAAATTTGTAAGAAAAATATGATACTCTAATATTACATATGTAAACTTGGCCATGATATTCAAGTATTACAATATTTTCAATAAAATAAAAGAGAATTATTATTATTATATAAATTATCATTAATATAATATTAAAATCTATTACCTATGATATAATAAAATTTTATAGTTTACATGTTGAAAGTAAATATTGACAATTATATGGAAATGTAATTGTAATCGGATTCACCAACTTGGGACTATGGAGGAGTTGAGAAAATAAGAAAAAAATCTAAGTATTTTGAAAGAAAGTGTAGTTGAATGATACCTTTATGTAATGGAAAAGTATAAGTCTTCATAATGATAGGAATTTGTGAGGTTAAAAAAGGATTTGAGAATTGAAATCCTTTGAATTCATCTGTCACGTTCCACTCATAAGTGTCACTTGTCAAGGATTGTAACTCTTCTCTTAAAAAAAGTGGGATCACTAGCTATAAAATGGTTCTTATCCATTAGAGTAGGGGCCTTTTGAAGCATGCTACTGCAGGTAGTCTGGAAGATATTGTTCGGGCTAGGACTACTCTTAAATTGCAACTGAGTTGACATCCATGCCTTCTCAAGAAAGTTCATGTTCAACTTACTTATTTTTCTGGGTTATATGAAGTTCAACTAGAAAACATGTCCTGCTAAGATTTACTTCTTTTTTCGAAAATCTATGTTCAATTCTGGCCAAAGCCTCTGGTATTTCACTATTGTTACTATTGTTCATCTGTTTGGTGTTAGTACTCCTAAATATGCTGAAGATATTACTGCATTTAGTGCCTTGTTAGTTTCAGATCTTTGGTTTGCTTTAGTTTCCAGATTTCAGATCTAGTTCTAGGATTTTCAGTTTTTTATTTTTTTCTGATTTCAGTTATAAATTAATAAATTATTGTAGAAGAATTCTAGATGGATCACATCAAAGGTATCCAAGCCTCGATTAATAGTAGATTATATAGAATTTTCAGTTACATTCCAGATTATTTACTTATGTTCTCCAATCTGCTATAACTTTTGATGACTTTTTATGATGTTATTATGCTAAACCTACTATTAGGATATTATCCCATTGTTAGTGCATTACTTCAGTCTATAACATTTTTGGTCTCAAAACAGTGCAGTCCCTAACAAATTAGGTTCGTAACTGAATCATATTTTTCATATAAATTGGGTGTTGTTTAATTGTTTTAGGTTTTTTGTTTTTTTTTTCAAAATCAAGCAATATAAATTTTCAAGAAATTATAAGTTTTTTTGTTTAAATTGTATTTCTGAATGTAGAAATGAATTCATCTTGCTGAAAATTCGTAGAAGAATAATAGGATTATACAAAAAAGAAACCATTCCAATATACAGATTCAACAATTTTTCCTCTAATTTCGAACAACTATACTCAGAAAATATACAGAGTCCCGATTGACTCTTATTGATTTTTGCGTATATCAAAAAATAACAAATAAACATTTTCATGAATTCCATTACTGGGTGTAACTCGCATTTTAATTATTGTGTAAAAGGGGCAAGAAAAATAAATTTTAATTATAAATTGAAAATTAATATTAAACTTTAACAATACATAAAAAAAAATTAAAACTAAAACTAAATACTACATAGCAACACAGGGGTCATAGAAATACCTGGAGCTCGGTGCGCCAATGATGCCAACTGCCAACATGACCTCTACGCTCACCGACCTCATGCTCACATACCTCACGCTCAGAAACACCCGCCTACATGACCTACGCCATCACGACCTCACGCTCACGCTCAGAAATGCTCATGCTCACACTTAGAAACGCTCACGCTCACACTCACAGACACTCAGAAGCGCTCACGCTCACACTTACAGACGCTCACAGGTGCTCGAAAATGCCAACAAACTCCAACAAAGTTCTAAAATGTAACAAATTCGATGTGTGGTTGATATATAAATCATCTTTCGGCCGAAAGATAGTTCAATCGAACAATCTTTCGGCCAGAATATCTTTCGGCCAAAAACATATTGCCGGATGGAAAATATATGTCCGACTAAATTTTTACATGCAAATCAAGGGTGTCGTTACTACATTGTTCGATTTGACATTTCACATTTCAGCCAAAAACTAGTTCGGCCGAAAACAATAACTTTCGCCCGAAAAATAATATAAGTTCGGATGAAAAAATGTTTTTCGAAATTTTGGAGATCTGATTGTCACGAAAGTGTTACCTACCTTCGTGATTTCACCCCTCTCCCTGGTGCATACTTGCGCTCTTCGTACAACTAATGCACTACTCCTCCTGACCTTTGAGACTTGGAATAAATCTGACTTTTGCACACTCCTTGTGCTTTGAACGACCTTCAACTGGCTATCTTTCAACGCTTTGTCTAAGTGTTGGCTTGATGCACTCCTTGCACATGTCCTCCTCTAGAGTATTCAGTAAATCTATAAGTGTATTCTCCTATGACATTTCTCTTCTTTCATAACTTGAAACAAAGTTCTCTTATGCACTCCTTGCACTCACTTGATACCCACTTGGTTGAGCTCTTACATAATCTTCAGTCATTCTATTCTCTCTATTCCTTCCTTTGCACGGTCTTTCCTCCAAGGTATTCATTAACCTTGAGTCTTCTTTCTTGAGTTTATAATTTTGGTGGTGTTCCCTCTTGGCACGTTCTTCCTGAACTCAAACTAGAGTTCAAATGTGCACTCTTTGCACCAGCTCATAGAGTTTCAAGACTCTGTTGTGCACTTATTGCACAACCTAAAGAATCCATAAATAACTCAACAACTCCCAGAGATTTAAGAAGTATATCTTAATCCTACAAATGATAATTAACATGTACATCCACAACATATATGAACATACACAGATATCATTCAAAGAAACATACACATATATCACATGCAGGAAAAAATTATTTTCTTTCTATTAAGATAAATGTATGTTTACAACTGTGTACAAGACTAGACTATCACAGAGTCTCAGTTCTTTATCCTCTCTCTATTCTAACATCTCTATCCTCTCTTTCTATTCTAACATCTCTATCCTCTCTCGCTATTCTAACATCTCTATCCTCTCTAACCCCTAACTCTGGTCTCCTCTTTCTTTTTACAAGAGGCTCTTTCAAGCTTATCCTCCCCACCGCCTAATTGATATCACCGTCTAAACTAAGACACTTTATCCTACGACTCATTACAAAATAACGTAGATCCCAACCTAAATCATATCTAGACCCGATTACAGTCGATCATTTAAGATGAACGCATCCACACATGTCCAAAGGCATGGCTTTGGTTGTTTATCAACCTCACACATAAGTTTACATAAATTAATGTTTCAAATTCTGGAAATGAGAGGGTTGGTGCCTCTCCTTATCTTCAGATGCGTGTTCATGTGTTGATTTGTTGTTGCATCTATCGAGGTGGAAATATGCTCTTGCATCATACTCCACTGCTGTGAAAAATTCATGAGCTCTTTCTCATGAGCTCTCCAGCTCCGTTGAAATCCACCTGGATCCCAAAATTTTCCTTGGAGTTGTCCATATGCTCCACTGCTTTTTTGTTGTTGCTGCTTCTTCTTCTTCCATGCTACTATGGTATGTTCTCCTTTGTTTAACTTCTCCTTGATAAATGCTTCTTGTTTTGATCTCAACATCATCTTTCTTGTCCCCTCAATCACCTCTTCTAGTTTCTCTAATGGTTGGCTCTCTGGAAGTCTTCTTTGCTGCACTTCCTTCTTGTCAATGGGTAGATCAACTCGATCACCCTTGCAATTTTCTGCATCTCTTGTAGCCTTATCTTGCCACCCTGCTGCAAAATTCAGTTCTACAATCTCCTTACTGAGTTGTTGTTCATCCATCTCCCTTAATAGATTATCTTCTGCTAACTTCTCTTGTGTTGACACAGTTCTAGTTTCCTCAAGATTTTCATAGGCTAGTATGCTCCTCTTATTTTCATGATTGTCTCCTGGAATCCATCTTTTGGTTCTATATTGTTCAACCAATCCTCCAACACCTTCATCTCTTGCTCCCATTGAGTGAGAAATTCATCTGAATTCTCCTAGTTTTTTGTTGGGGAAAACACCAATGTTGACTCCTTCTTCTCTTCTTTGACAGTCTTTGCTAGTTGTCCTCCTTCTAATCTCATGCTATCTTCTTCTCCCATAATAATATCTTTCCATTCTACTGTTGATTTCAGCTCTACAGACATCTCTTGTTCAGCTTCCTGGCTGAAAATTTTGAACCATTCCTCAGAATGTTCTTCTTCTTTTGTTGCATATGCAACACATGCTCTGGCCTTAACTGGGTTATGTGGTGGGAATATCTCAATTCCCCCAATGATCAAATTAAACCTATGCTATTCTTCCATCAAAACTCCTTTCTGATATGAACCCTCCCCTGAGTTCATGAGACTCTCACATAGCCTCAACTCTTCTCCCTTTCCCACCTAACATCTAGGGATTTAGTCTCTGCCCACCTAGAAACTCATGAAATCCACTGATCTCTCTCCATTTCCCAGCTGGAAAACTAAAATTTCTCTTCTTCTCTCCTAGAATTATATGAGATCTCCATCTGATCTCATCCCATTTCCCACCTAACAATATGAAATTTTATCATTGCTCATCTGGCAATTCATGAGATCAACTGATCCCTCTCCATGGCCCATCTAGCAACTTGAACTCTCTCTACTACTCACATGACAGTCTTTGAGATCAAACATTGATATATTCGCATTGCCCACATGGAAACCTAAAATTTCCTTGCTTCCCACCTAACAACTTTTGAGATCCTTAACTAATATATCCTCCTCATCATCACTGAGGCTTTTCCCAACTTCTGGATCACAGATGTGAATCACTTTTCTTCTTGTGTTATTGAGGTTTTCAGCATGCATCAACCACCTTCTCAATGTTTTTTGTTGCCTTATGGCCATCAACTTATGGATAGGACATTCTACTTTCCTCTTCAAAGGCCATTCATATGTCCAATGTACCTTTGCATCCTATTGTGTATTGAATACTAGCCTCTCCATCTCTGCTCTAATTTCTGTGAGTTCTTTATCTATCTCAAATTTGGTTTTCTACTGGAAGTCTTCTCTTGGACCATGTTCCTGATATTCAATAGCCATCTTCTTCTTTCTACCTGCCCTCCTGGCAAGTCTGTTGTTCACTCTACAATAGAGAGAATCTCTAGCTTATCCTACAACCCACATGGTTGTCAATTGTCTATTGCCTACATGCAAACATATCCCCACATAGTATCAACAACTTGTCTTCATCTTCTGATACCACTGACAGTATCGAACTATCTCTTTCTCTCCTTTCTTCATTTTCCTATTGTCTACAAGAAATTTGAAATTCTGATATCACCTGAGGTTACCAGAATTTGTCCTTCAATCCCTTTCACTTGAAATATACAGAAGAAATTAAGCTATGATACCTCTTGATACAGACCCCCCCTTCTCTCCAAGGGTTGTGGGACCTCCCAGTCTTAGGATATTCTCAAGACTGAACTAAAACAGTCTTTGATTCCCTTCTAGAACCTCTCAGAAAAAATCCACATGTCTTTGCAAAACTCCACTCGCATGCACAAGAACTAAAACACAAGTCTCCTCCACGTGACTATGCCTTGTGACCACACGCTTATCCGAAAAGGCATGTCACGATTTTGTGTATCGACTATATGAGTCAATCAACTCTCCATCTTTCGAACTCCCGAGTCTCAAAATTTCGACAAGGGATTAGTTCATGCTAGCTCCTCCCTTAAATTCAACCATATGACCCTTCTCTATGACCTGGGGCCAATCCTTCCGATCGCATCGGGATTTTGCGTGTCGGAATTCCCGATGCGATTCACCTCCATTGCCCCGATACCCGAAATTGTGAATTTTTTGGATTAAATCAATGGTCACCAACAACTCTCCAACCAACGACTGTGATCAAGTTGTGATTTCGCGTTTCGCGAGTTTTCACAACTTCTACCTCTAACTTCCCAATTAAATATTTATCGAAACGTTGATCTGACACCACATGTCCTGCCTCAATGAACGAACACGATCATTTCATGAATTTGGGTTTCGTGAATTCTCACAACTCCACCCTTTGACCTTTCCACTCTGTGAGTAATCGAAATGTTGATCTCTTTCCACATATCCCCTTTCAATGAACGATCTCGATGATTTCGGTATTTCGTGTTTCGGGGTTTCGCGAATTTCACATTGCTTCTTCCAAATCCTTTGGTTTTGCAAAATTCTGATAACTCCTCGCAACTAACCAGTGCACTTCTTATCTAAGATCTAACGTCTTGAAATTTTTTGGCTCCTCATGAATGGATATGGACCCTCGATCTCCCTTAGATCGACGGATTCTATCTCTCCAAAGCTTTCAAGTGTTGAATGACCCGTTCGCTTATCCTCCTCACAGTTTTACTAGATCTGACGATGTGTAGCTATCGATGCTTCTCCCACAAAGATTCTCTACAATCTGTCAAGATTCTCAATGACTCTTTGCCAAATATTTTTGTGTCAACCCTTCTGAACTTTTCTTCCTCTCTAACTTGAAGTATTTCAAATGTTTCTCAACAGCATTTTCCCCTCTGAGCTTCTGTCAATGAGGTTTGACCTCTTCCTGGTGCATACTTGCGCTCTGTGTACAACTAATGCACTACTCCTCCTGAGCTTCGATATTTGGAATAAATTCAACTCTTGCACACTCCTTGTGCTTCGATTGGCCTTCAATTGGATATCTTTCAACACTTCATCCGAGTGGTCGCCTGGTGCACTCCTTACACAGGTCCTCCTCCAGAGTATTGAGTAACTTTGTAAGTGTCTTCTCCTCCGACACTTCTCTTCTTTAAGAACTCAAAACAGAGTTATGTTATGCACTCCTTACACTCGCTTGATACCCACTTGCTTGAGCTCTTACATAATCTTTAGTAATTTTGTTCTCTCTATGCCTTCCTCTACACAGTCTTTCCTCCAAGGTATTTAGTAACCTTGAGGCTTCTTTCTTGAGTTTATAATTCTTCTGGTGTTCCCTCCTCGCACATTCTTCTTGAACCCAAACTGGATTTCAGATGTGCACTCTTTGCACCAGCTCACATATTTTCAAGACTCTGTTGTGCACTCCTTGCACAACCTAAAGAACCTAGAAATAACTCAACAACTCTCATAGATTTAAGAAGTCTATATTAATCCTACATATGAGAATTAACATGTACATCCATAGCATATATGAACATACACATATATCATTCAAACAAACATACACAGATATCACATGCAGGAAAAAATTCTTTTCTTTCTATTAAGATCAATGTCTATTTACAACTGTGTACAAGACTGGACTATCACAGAGTCTCAGTTATTTCTCCTCACTATTATAGCATATATATCCTCTCTCTCTATTATAACATCTCTATCCTCTCTAACTCCTAACTCTGGTCTCCTCTTTATTTTTACAAGAGGCTCTTTCATTCTTATCCTCTCCACTGCCTAATTGCTATCACCGTATAAACTAAGACACCTTATCCTATGCCTCATTACAAAAGAATGAAGATCCCAGCCTGAATCAGATCTAGACCTGCTTACAGTCGATCATTTAAGATGAACCCATCCACGCATGTCCAAAGGCATGGCTTTGGTTGTTTATTAGCCTCACACATAAGTTTACATAAATTAATGTTTCAAATTCTAGAAACGATGCCTCTCCTTATCTTCAGATGCGTGTTGATGGATTTTTTGTTTCATCTGTCGAGGTGGAAAGATGCTCCTGCATAAAAAATATGATTGAGATAGGTTTGACAAGCGTGCCTCTTGGAATGCCTCGACCCCTTTGTAGCTTGTTCATAGTGACTTGTGTGTTCCACTTTCTTCTCCTTATTTTTCTGGGTGCAAGTGTTTCTTAACTTTCATTTATGTCTTTTCCATATGCACTTGGTTTTACTTCTTAAAAATTAATAGAATTTTTTTTGACAAGTTCTTGGCCTACAAGGACCTTGTATAAAAGTAATTTGGACATCAAATTCAAAGGTTAAGAATAAATAATTGACGTGAATAAGTGAACAATAACTTTAGAAGTTACTGCACTACATAGGATATCCAAATGCACACACTATTCCATATACACCGCAACAAAATGGTGGTGTTGAGAGAAATAACCGCACATTAAAAGAACTCGCTAATTATATGATCTGATCTAAATGATTAAGTTTAAAGTATTGGGAGGAATCCATTAACTATGAAAATTACACAGTAAATCACACTCCCACAAAGGCTCCAAAAAATATAACTCTACAAGAATCATGGACTAAAATTAATCCAAATGTAAGTCACTTCCATGTATTTTGTAGTGTAGCATGGGATCACATTCTTGATGAGAAAAGGAAAACATTTCAGCCTAAAAGTGAGAAGTGCATATTTATTGGTTATTCTGAAGATTTCAAAGGTTACATACTTCTTCAACCACATTGTAATGAAATTATTGTTAGAAGAAATGTTAAATTTGATAAAATTCTCTTGGCCTGCAAGCCTAATTCGATGTTTGTTCCTTCTTCAGCCTACAAGCCATCTTCGGCATTTGTGCCTTATTCTATTCCTATTCTAGTTTCTTCTTCTTCAAATGATGATAGTGAGGATGAAAATACATGTTTTCCTGCTCACCTTCCTTCAGATGAGACCATTTAACCTGAACCTACACGAGCACCACCACTTCCTAGATGGGTCTATTTAGCACGAGAAGAAACTGGTCATATTGTCGGTGATCCTTTAGATTAGTCTCAGACGCATTCACTGTTCGAGGGAGCCTTTTCTCTTTTGGCTCAAGTTTCAAAGAATCATGATCCAAAAACATTTGCATAAGCTTCAGGGTATCCATATTGGGATACAATAATGAAAGAAGGGTATCGTTCTTTAATGGAAAATGATACTTGGGACCTTGTGCCATTTACATATGTAAATGAAAGAAAGGAATACAAATTTTCATATGTAAATGGGTCTACATAACTAAGTATGCATCAGATGGAAGTGTTGAAAGACACAAGACTTGGTTAGTTTCCAAAGGATTTTACCAAGTTGAAGGAATTGACTATAATGGAACCTTTGCTCCTGCAGCCAAAATGAATTCCATTTGCCTTGTCTCTTTATGGTCCTAAGAAATCTCCCAAAGCTTTGTATGCCAAAATGGACAACTTTCATCTTGACACAAACTTTTCTAGATGTCATTCCAATCCAAATGTCTATACCAAGAAAGTAGGAATCCATCTCGTAATCCTTGTTCTTTATGTTAATGACATTATCCTCACTAACAATGACCCTAAGATTTTATACAATGTGAAAATCATCCTTAAGAAAAAAATTGAAATGAATGACTTAGGCTATTTGCACTATTTACTTGGCCTCCAAGTTTTGCAAACCAAAGAAGGAATTTTTCTTTCCCATTCTAAGTATGCTTGTGACCTTCTTCATCATTTTCATATGGAATATTCAAAACCATCTCCTTCTCCCTTATAATTCAAAGTCAAACTAGTTTTCACCTGTACTTCCCCTGAATTTGATGTCAGTTTATACTTGACTCATACTCATCTTGATATTTCCTTTGTTGTTGCTATTGTTTCCTGATATATGCAAACACCCCATGAAATCCACTAGAAAGAAGCTAAGAGAACACTTTGGTATGTCCATCATACAGTGTAGTTTGGGATACATTACAATTAAGGGGGAACTCCTTTATTGGTTGGTTTTATTGATACAGATTGGGCCAATGACCTTGATGATCAAAAGGCTACTACAGCTTATGTTTTCAGCCTTGGTCCATGACCTGTCACTTGGGCCTATAATAAGTAATGGGATATTCCTCTTTTTTTAGCAGAAGTAGAGTACATGGTAGCAGTTAATGCAAGTCAGGAATATTTTTGGCTTCGACAGATCCTTTCAAAGTATGGATTCTAGCAGCATCATCCAACCATCCTTTAGTGCAACAATTAGAGTGCCATTAAGCTCACCAAATACCCAGTTCAACATCAGCGCAACAAACACATCGAACTACACATGCACTTCATCAGAAAGCTCTTTCATGATCAAGTTATTGAAGTGTTATTTTTCTCTACAGAAGATCAAGTTCCAGACATTTTCATAAAGTCTCTAATAGAAGCAAAGTTTTCCAAAATTCAATCTATGTTAGGAGTTTAGGAAGTTGTCAGTAAGGGTGGATAGGCTCTAATTCCTTCTTCCTTCTCCTATTGTGTCATCTTTGTAAATACTTCAATCCTATCCCATGTCATTATTAAGGGGGGATGTTAGGATATTTAGACACTTAGGAGTTAGTTAATATCATTTTGGTCTAATGTGTCATTAGGTAAAAGTGCGTTTCTTTAGTATTCATTAGTATTCATTTATAGTTAGGTAATATGATAGTCACGATATGTTCCAAACATAGAGTGATCTGATGGATCATATTCTCCTCAATCTTAATGAATACATTGATCTATGGCCTAACACTTGATTGGTACATGATATCTATTTAAAGAGCATGGAGGGTCACTTGTTTATGATTGATTGTGATAAACTCTCTTGTAAATCTCTCTGTAATATGTTTCTTTTTCATTAATCAATTGCTCCAAGAGGCCACGTTGGTTGGGTTCGTGGATGTCTCTCCATAAGGGTTTTACCACGTCAAAACATCAGTGTGTTAATCATTGATCTAGTTGTATGAGTGGTTACTAAAGGTTTTCATCCTCTATTGGAATAGATATGTTGTCGAACAACTCTCTGAAAGGACTCTCTTGTAAACAATGGTGATATGAATGTTCTTCCAAGTTTAACTATTGGTGATTGTTGTTACAAGAAACTTCAGGTCCAGTAATTGTCATTGGTTTTCATACTAGTGCAACACCAAATTGAAATATTCCACTTGAACAATATTCTACATGACTAGGACATGCTTTGTCACCTATCAGATTACAACAACCACAAACTAGGTGGATGGTGGAAGGAAGTCAAAGAGAAAGTCAAAAACATAAATTTCATCACATTGGGGAAGAAACATAGAAGCTAGCCTTTTCAAAACTTGAGATGACTATTCCAGAGTATACAAAATATAAGACCTTGATATTAGTTTTGAAATATGGTTGGTACTATGGCAACAAAGATGTGATTTCATGGTCGCATGATGTGGTTTTGAAGGATCGATCTTGGAATAGTGGACGATGCATCCAAGTTTTATTTGTCGGTACAGATCTTTCTATATCATTGGATTTAGCTGGAGATGTGGGTGAAAAATTTGTTAATGATTATACAAGTGTTTTTGAATATGGTAAAATGAAAATTTAACAACAAGATTTCAACAAAAAAAAAAAAGTTGAGAAGATAAAGACACATCCCAAATTTTATGAAGGACCCGTGATTTTATGCATAAGTCAAGGAAGAGACATGATTCCCTTATTTATGTTAGATACATCATGTAATATCTCCATATACTACATTCCTTTTAATTTTATGGATCTAAAACATCCACTAATTTTTTTGAAGGAGGAAATCAAGGATGTGTTACTAGATCTAACATTATGTATGATAATGAGATTGATTAAGTTCATTAGGAGGGACAATTTTTGTAGATCTCGGAGATTATTGTTTTTAATCTTGTTCTAGATATCCTGATAGAATGGATCGCCACCATATTCATTGGAGTCTTGATGCATTTTATGTAGGCTGTGTTAATCTGCACTATTATTCTTCGTCAATAGAAACCAACAAGCAATATGATCTAATGGTTACATGCAAGGGATTCCAATAAACCACAGTTGGGTTGTCCTTCCCATTTCAATATCACATTAGAGGTGGATGCTTGGAGGGTTGATAGACTTGGAAATATTGATCCCTTAGTCAAGCTTGAAGATATGGAGAATAAAGAGAAATCAATAAGAAAGAATTGAGCAAAACCATTGTGCCCAACCCATAAAATTTCCTAGAATGGGTTCATCCTAATTGGGATAATGAAGAATGTAGGATCTAAATGCATTAAAATATCACCAAAGGGAGCACTCTCTTCACAAAGAAATTGTTCCAGTATGAAGTGGATGAAATGGTGATTTCATGAAGTGGGTGCATCAAGGTCATATATCTGGGAAATACACATCCTACAAAGAAAATCCATGGAAATGATGGAGCTAAAGATTTTCAAGATGAAGGTTATCCATTTCAATTCTTGTTGTGACTCATAACAAGTTATATTATTTGGTTTGGAATCTAGTGGATATATATTTCAGGATTATGCAGTGTTTCCCATAAGCATTATAGTGGATTGAAATACTTTTTTAAAGAGACGTATGGGATTATGTTAATTGTTGAATATCTATCTCCAAATTTAGGTCTCTTTTGGTACTTCTTCATAGGGATTTATTCCTTCTAGTGTTCCATGCAAATATTCTACCATTGACAATACACTTCAATCATCGGTCGTTTTTTCTTTCCTTCGTTTTTGTTGTCACGACATTAATGCTAAAATATTATCCTTCTATTAGTGTCTCTGCACTTTACCTTGGCCTCATTACTATATTCATGAAAAAAACTTGCAGGGATGTGTTTCTCATTCCTCCTTTTGAATGGATCTACTAGGATCGCTCTTTTGAGTCCAGTGATGTACAAATTTTGGATTTGTAGGGGGACATGAAATGGAAACTTTTATTTTAATACTGCTTGTTGGACACACCTACCACACTTAGAGGGGGGGTGAATGAGTGTGGGGCTCTTTTTCAAAACACTTCCCTCTTACACAAAACTTCTTAGTTAACATTCAACATTTATTCATGACCCTTTGTTGTCATCTATAACTAGTTAGATGTGAACATATATCAGCAACATATATTAGCAATATATCATCAACAAGTCATCACCACAAGGAACACAAAGAACACAAGATGTATGTACATTTTTTCTTTTTATTATGGACAACAATCTGGGGGTTTTCCAGCAACAACTGAATAGAGTACAACTCTACAAGAGCACCAACTCTATATTACAAGACTTAGCTTACACTCTCAACACCAACTGCTATGAGGCAACAATCCTCAACATATATCAATCTGTCAACAGGTACACGACCTGTCAGTAGTGCAGCCAGTGTGTGTATGCACCCTAGCTCACTACAACTCTCATATGCATGCGGCCAGTGTATATAACAACCTGCGTATACCTTATGAGTTATTAGGGTTTATCCTTCAAGATCAAGTCAAATTATTTGCAATCAATATATCATTCTCTTCTATCTCTGACTATCCAATCTAACCACCAGCCAGTCACAACACATCCAAGCTCTCTAATAGCTTTCTCATGCTCCATAGCAAATCAATATGAATGCTATCTCAAACATGTATAAACAACTAGTATACCATACCAATCATGTCACCACTGAATCACAAGAGTACTTCTCACTCCATCAACCAAATCATCCAAACTGAACCATATCATAGAAGCCATACCAAGAATTCCCTAAGCACTCACAACACATCAAACAATAGTATCCATCAAGACAATAATGTAACCATAACAGTGTCTTAGTGATAGATCTGAGCCCATAGAATGCAGATTTGGAACCTGCCTCATCATACAATATCTTGGCACCAGCTCAAACACAAGTCTTAATCATTCCATCCATTGTACACTCCCTATCCTCATATAGCCTGCGTGTGTACGTGCCCTGGCCCATTACAACCTGCATATACCTCAGAAACTAGGGTTTCTGATGCTCTGAGATTTTTTTCATTAATATCTTCGACATTGCTGAAACTTTGATGTGTCCATGAGATCCTCCTCTCGCTTTCTTCCTCAGAATATATCTTCAATCATTCTCAGGAGATCCACACCAAAGACTCTCTCACAAGAAGCTCTCCATCAATACTCCACAAGATAATCACAAGAATCTCTCCATTTATCCACCACAAAGGATGTATAGAAAGATTCCATAGCTATATTATTTATACTTTCATCCTCTAGGTCACTTAACCCATCTCTAGGTTACTTAACCCATTTCTAGGTTACTTAACCTATTTTCCTAATTTTAGGGTTAACCACTTTTCATAAATAGAAAGTTCTCCAATATTTTATAATTTAAATATTCCTTCTTGATTTTGTCACTTCTCTTTTTTATTTAAATAATAAACCTTGACTTGTCACTTTACTTTAGCATCTAAAATAATGATTTCTTATTTTAGGTCACTTTGACTTCTTTGACCTTGGGGGCTTCAAGCCTTCGTATGGGGGTCCTCCAACTTCATAAGGCCATAACTCTCAAACCATGAGGAGTTATGTGACATTCCACATACCATCGAAAATGGCATGACAAGCACTATCCATCTAGGATAGTTTCACCAACAACTTCATTGATCTTCATCTCATTATTCCACATACAAGCATGGGTTCTCCAACTATTCTTCTAGGATAACTCAATTCACAAAGTGTCTTCCCATGAGGGATTTCACCATAAGAGGACCACTTTGGAGTTCATCCATTTGTGCACCTTATCAATCATGATATGACAATAATGAGTCATCTTATCATCAAACAAACTATGCATCATCATGTATCAATGAAAACTCATTGATCCATCTTCATCTATGCATGATATCAATGATCCATCTTTATCAATTGGTTTCCACTTTGACATCTATCATTCTCATCAAGGACTATACATATACATTGTTCATCAATCATCAATCAATCAATCCTTTGACATCAATCAATCACTTGACATCAATCAATCAAACTATTGGCATCAATGACAACATGATCCAACAATCTCCCCCTTTGGCATTGATGGTAATACCAACATTGATGTCAACACCAATTACCAATTGTTTATGTCAACATGTAGATAAGGAATGATTTACATCAATAGTCAATGTGACTATCTATCCCCATCAATAAACATCAATCACATCAATGTGATTAATTCTCCCTCTTTGAAATCAATGGAAAAGGGCCATTCTCCTCTCGGGGTTGCTCCCCCTGCTTGAAATTTTCCTTGGGGATGCTCCCCCTGTTTGAGTTCCTTTGATATTCATATGAATAATCTCTCCCCTTTTGAGCAAGGGATATCACTCTGATGTAATTCTGAAAATACATCGAACATACTCCCCTGTGACCATCGCTCCTCCTGGAATTATGCCTCTGTGCTCTTTCTTCAAATATAGGGTTCTTTTCTAGGTATGCATCTGATAAATATCTCCTCCTAGAATCATGGGAAGAAGAATGAATCCCCCTATGGGTATGTCTCCCCTATCGTCTCTATGAGATGAACAATGTGCTACCATATAACGATCCTTGGACCTCTTCATGCATCAAATTCATGCTATACCAAGCATCATAAAGAAAAATATATGTCAACAATGAAATAAAGAATCATGAGAAAAATATCAACCAAGTACATCATGTACCAAAATGTGCCCACCATGCACAACACCCATGTACATCAATCATGTTCATCTACCAATATGCCAACCGTGTGTCATATCACTCATGATATGTCTCCATCATGAACCAAGTACCATAACCATGTATCAAACAAATACCAATTGTTGTGCTAATCAAGTAATACCAATAGCATAGTATCATCAATCATATGCCTTGTATGAGTGTACCAAAACATGTACACCACCATGCACCAATACCACAAAATGATGAATCCCATACATGTATGCCAAATCCTTCATAAAACATGTGCCAATCAACCTGCTAGTAGGTGCCTCTTATTAGTGTACCAATCATGCATCAACTATAGATCATCAATAATGTACAACATGAACATCTCATCAACTTCACCAACTACATGTCTCAGTATGTAGCCCAACCACATGAAAAATGCATGCACCATGATATCCATCATATGCTTCCAATAATATATCATAAGATATATCAATGAAACTCAAATATGTACCAACCATGTACCCCAACATATCAACATCAATCCATACTCATGGGTTAGTGCCATGCACCCAAGATTTATTTTTCATCGTCACCTTACCTGATCTAACAATCAGAACCATGAAAAGATACAACAAACAGTGTCAGAACCTGCAATAAACAATGTCAAACCCTGCAACACCAACATATCAAGCTGCAATCCATGTGCATTTTCTTTTTCCCAAGTCTTTACCTCATATACGCGGTCTGTTTCAAAACATCTCACATATGTACATGACCTATTCAAGGCCAGCCTGCATATGTACATGACTATCACCACTGTTACCAGCGCATGCCTCAGTAGATGACACTTTTGAACTTCCCTTCAATCTTTCATCCTATTTTGGATGTTATGTCTTCTTCACTCACTTCTGTCGAGGTTCCTGCTTCTCAGAAATTGAGCTTTGAGCATCCATATTTTCAAATATGTCTCCCTTTCTTACTTAATTCCTTCTTCTAGCCATGCTATGTGAAGTCCTCATCATGGACTGTCTTCTTGTGTTCCAACACTCCTAGGATTTGTGGCCAAATCCACCACAATTGTAGCATCTCATGGTGTTACAGTGAAAAGCAATGTGTCCTACTTGATCACATCTCCAACACCTCATGGTTTTATAAAATCTTCCATTATATCTCATTTCATAAGATCTACACTCAAAATATTTGTGACCATATCCATTACATTAATAACAATGCCCATGAAAAATACTTTCATACCTTCTCTTTGGTGTCCCAAGAATAGCTTCTTGGTGTCTTCCTTGCTTTGTTATTTTGAAATTTTCTTTGCCTTGTGTAGATGGTTGTTTTGCAACATTGTCTTCCTTCTTTGATGGACTTACCTCATGCTTCTTTGAGGTGCTTGCTTCAGCATGTGTATATTCTACTTTGCATCCAAGACCTGATTTATCACATGATGATATTTGACTTTCCAATATCTCATCCAAGATTCGCGAGCTATTCAAGAATTTGTTTGACTTTTCCACCTTCTTGCTAAGGTCAACAATTCCATCTTCTAACTTACAACATGACTCTTCCTTTTCATTTATTTGATTCTTCAATAGTTCCTCTATTCTTTTGGCTTGTTCAATTTGGGTCTTGAGATGGACAATGGTTTCAAAACTTTTGCTAATCTCATCATCTACATTCATATCTTCTTTTCCATTCTTTAGTCTTGTGATCTCTTCTTCCTTATCTTCTAATTAAGTCTTATTTCTCTCTTCTTGTTCCTTGATCATTTGTTTTAACTTCAATATGTGTCTTAGACTCCTCCTAAGAAAATTCTCAGTGTTATCTGAAAGATAGTTATAGTCTATATAATAATGATCACTTCTATATATATATAAACCCTCCTCAACTTCCTTTTGAAGTTTTAATAGATTTTCTTCTATTCTTTTCATGGGATAATTACCATAAAACTTTACACAAACTGTTTCTATATCTTCTTCTTCACTTGTAGAGAAAAATTCATCATCGTCATTGCAATCAAAGGTTTTTGAGGGTTCTTTACCTTCATTTGAAATATCTTCACTATCTTCCTTTTTGCCAACACCAACACATAATTCTTTGCCTTCATTTGAAATGTCTTCAAGATCTTCCTTTGTGCTATCATCACTTGATTCTTTATCTTTACTTGAAATGTTTTCAAAATCACATTTAGAAATAATGCATTCTAGAGTTTTTGGAGAGTCTTTACCTTTAGTGATATTGATGGAGTGATCTTCAATATCTTCTTTCTCCTTCTTGATTTGATATGTTTCCTCTAGCTTTAGCCATGGATACTTGGCAAAAGTGCATTGTCCCATGCTTTCTTTGATAGGGCTTTAGATTCCACTAAGAATGTTCTTGAGATCCAATGCATCATTCTTATTTCCTTTCCTTTGAGATGCAAAATTTGACTTGTTCTTCAATGAAACTGATCCACCAATGGCTGGCTTCCAAATAGCTTCTCCCATTTCCTTCAAATGTATTCTCATCTCTATTCTCTAAGTAGAATAGTTTTCCTCATCAAGGATTGGAACTTCATCACCCATTTGTGTGTCTATGGATCTCCTTAAATCTTGTTAAGGCTTGTAGTGAAGGCCTGATCCGAAACCAATTATTGGACACACCTACCACACTTAGAGGGGGGGGGTGAATGAATGTGGGGATCTTTTTCAAAACACTTCCCTCTTACACAAAAATTCTTAGTTAACATTCAAAATTTATTCATTACCCTTTGTTTTCATTTATAACCAGTTAGATGTGAACATATATCAACAACATATATATGCAATATATCATCAACCAATCATCACCACAAGGAACACAATATGTATGTACAATTTTTCTTTTTATTATGGACAACAATCCGGGGGTTTTCCAACAACAATTGAATAGAGTATAACTCTACAAGAGCACCGAATCTATAATGAAAGACTCAACTTACACCCTCAACACCAACTGATATGTGGCAACAATACTCAACAGATATCAATCTCTCAATAGGTACGTGACATGTTAGTAATGCAGCCAGCATGTGTATGCGCCCTGGCTCACTACAACCCATGTATGCACACAACCAATGTATACAACAACCTGCGCATACCTTCTGAGTTGTTAGGGTTTTTCCTTCAAGATCAACTTGGATTATTTGCAATCAGTATACCATTCTCTTCTGTCTTTGACTGTCCAATCTGACCACCAGCTAGTCACAACACATCCAAGCTCTCAAATAGCTTTCTCATGATCCACAACAAATCAATATGAATGCTATCTCAAACATGTATAAACAACTAGTATACCATAGAAATCATGTCACCACTGAATCAAAAGAGTAATACTCACTCCATCAACCAAATCATCCAAACTGAACCATATCATAGAACCCATAACAAGAATTCCCTAAGCATTCACAACACATCAAACAATAGTATCCATCAAGACAATAATGTAACCATACCAGTGTCTTAGTGATAGATCTGAGCCCATAGAATGTAGATCTGGAACCTGCCTCATCATCCAAGATCTTGGAACCAACTCAAACACATGTCTTCATCATTCCATCCACTGTACGCTCCCTGGCCCATTACAACCCGCGTATACCTTAGAAACTAGGGTTTCTGAATTTCAGAGACTTTTGTCGTCAAGATCTCCGACATTGCCGAAACTTTGATGCGTCCATGAGATCCTCCTCTCACTTTCTTCCTTAGAATATATCTTCAATCATGCTCAAGAGATCCACACCAAAGATGCTCTCACAAAAATCTCTCCATCAATACTCCACAAGATAATCACAAGAAGCTCTCCATTTATCCACCACAAAGGATGTATAGCAAGAGTCCATAGCTATCTTATTTATACTTCCATCCTCTAGGTCACTTAACTCATCTCTAGGTTACTTAACCCATTTCTAGGTCACTTCACCTATTTTCCTTATTTTAGGGTTAACCACTTTCCATAAATAGAAAGTTCTCCAATATTTTATAATTTAAATATTCCTTCTTGATTTTGTCACTTCTCTTTATTATTTAAATAATAAACCTTGACTTGTCACTTTAATTTATCATTTAAAATAATGATTTCTTAGTTTAGGTCACTTTGAATTCTTTGACCTTGGGGGCTTCAAGCCTTCATATGGGGGTCCTCCAACTTCATAAGGCCATAACTCTCAAACCGTGAGGATTTATGTGACATTCCACATACCACCGGAAATGGCATGACAAGAACTATCCATCTAGTATAGTTTCACCAACAACTTCATTTATCTTCATCTCATTATTCCACATACAAGCATGGGTCCTCCAACCATTCTTCTAGGATAACTCAATCCGCAAAGGGTCTTCCCATGAGGGCTTTCACCATAAGGGGACCACTTTGGAGTTCATCCATTTATGAACCATATCAATCATGATAAGACAATAATGAGTCACCTTATCATCAAACAAACTATGCATCATCATGTATCAATGACAACTCATTGATCCATCTTCATCTATGCATCATATCAATGAACCATCTTTATCAATTGGTTTCCACTTTGACATCTATCATTCTTATCAAGGACTATACATATTCATTTTTCATCAATCATCAATCAATCAATCCTTTAACATCAATCAATCACTTGACATCAATCAATCAAACTATTGGCATCAATGACAACATGATCCAACACTACCTTGGCTTATGCATGTTTTGAGTTGACAAAGTGTTGTCACAATGGTTCGTCATGATAGATATTTTTGGAAGCTACTTACTCTAAATGTGGTGCATCAAATGGGTGATTCATGAAAGGGAATTCTAGGTTCTTTTTTTGGGGATTATCTAAGTTACAATATTTTCTATCTTCAAAGGAAAATGATTTTTTGGGGACATCTTTTGTCCTATCCTTGGCTATCTCATTAATCGAAATTCTCACATTTATTGTGCATTCAAAGACAATTGCTAATTTCCTTGGGGATTGTTTTTCTGATGTAGTTACATTCTTTTGGAAAGGATTTCCAAAGTGTAGTTGAAGTGAGTAAATCATGAGAAGGAGACTTTGTGACTTGATCTATGTTTGGACTAGAAAAATGATTTCATCATATCTTAAAATTTGTGATCTAGGTATCCATGATTTTTGGAGGAGAAAAGCACCATGGTGAGGTGAAAAAATCCACAAAATTTCCCACAAACCCAATTCATAAGTTTAGAGAAATTGGGCACCATCACCTACAATAATGTTTACTATATATTACAAACCATGAAATGGGTCTTCATGATTTTTGGCGGAGAGGGACACTGAAGTGAAAATACATGCCTACCAAAAATATCTAGAACCCATATCAACATTTAAGAGATATTTATTGTTTATTTTTCCTATGGTGGTGTTCTCAAAACAATAAAGAGCCTTTTGTCTTGATACTATATGACAACTTCTTTGGGGAAACCAATAGAACTTATTCATCCCTACATCCACAGTTGTGGAAGCAAATACATTGTGTCGTTCCAACAATTTTTAAACATCTCTATGGTATGGTAATTGGGTGATTTTGTGGCAGCTAGAAGGAGAGAAACATTCATACCATCCTAAAGAAAAATACTCAACATTTATGGATCATTAAGAACAAAAATTTCTAGGAAGTTTATGGGATCCTTATAATGGCATTCGAGGTAGAATTGAGGAAACATTAAAGGTAATTCTCTTTGACAACATTTTACATACATATGATGTATGGCTATAGAAAATGTTTTTGGTAGATTTGGGATTACAATTGATGCATGCTTGTTTGGGACATGTTTTCACCTCCATAGATCAAGTGTAAATGGAATCCATTATTATTATGGATACATCATTTGCACTTAGGCATTTATACTTTATATCCTCCCACAAACAACAAGAGAATTTAACACAAAAACACTACAAAAGGGTGAGATTTGTTTTTTGTAGCAGATGAAGAAAAATTTCAAGAGATAAGTGTTGTCACACAAGAACCAACACTTACAAAATTGTGGTTGTTACACAATAATCAACCAAACGAAGCTCAGTTGTAACTCAAGTATTTCTAGAAGTGTTTTTTCTTCAAGGTTTTCAAGGCATTATTTTATGAATCAAACAGAGACAATTTACTACCCAATTTTTCTGAGGGAGACCTAATCACCCAAGTTCACGAGGATTAAATTACATGAGATACATGGTTGTTGAAGACATGAAATATATTTAGTTTAGGGGAGATGTTGAGTCACAAAATTATCATATTTTAACATATTTTTCCCCTTACTTTTAGATCATTTTTTGCTTACCCATAACCTTGTTTTATTCCATTTTAATGCTTTTATTTGGGATTAGGATTAAGATTTTACAATGAATTTCTTTTAGTATTTTACATTCTCACTTCTATTTCAAAACTTGGTTAGTTTGCTAGTAATTACAAGAACACGTATATCTTTTAACAATGTAGATTTTACCACTCTCTCCAAATCCATACAACCAAATTTGAATTTCATTTTCAATCTTTGAATATTTGCTATGGATTTGAGATCACCATTCAAATATCTTGGATATGGAAAGAATATTGGATCTTTTCATGAGATTAGTTGTGAGTTGTTATTAAATATCTTGGAGATATTATGAGTTTATTTTTAGTTGTTTATTTTTAAAAAATGGTTGTAACCACATGAGAAACTTGTGGATCTAGGAGAAATTAGTGGATCTAAATTTATTATTTATTATTTTAGTTTAAAAGCAATATTGTGTATAAATAAGAGTGTATTATCCATTCTAGAGGGGGGGCTCTTAGAGAAATGTCAAAATGACGATGGAATACATTACGACTTCATAATATATTGTTTTAATTTAATTTCTAGTTTTACAATTTATGTAGTTTAGTTTAATTTGCAACAATTAGATTAATTTAGTCAGGATGTAGATTAGCATCAATGATCTATTCTATATATTATGGTCCTACTTTGGAAGGATAGAGAGTTGATCAATATATATTTTGTTTTCTTTATTTATTTATGAAAGTGTGTTTAAGATTTGTAGAGAAACATTCATTCATGGATTGTAATTCAAAATGATCGCAACAAGGTACTATTACAGGAATGTTCTAATCTCGAATTGAATGATCAACGTAACCTAGTATTCCAACAATCTCAATTTTAGTAAATAACAGTCTAAATGGATGAATGTATCATTGTATTATTTAAATTCTTTTTTCTTTGTTACTGCAATGATTATTTTCAATCCATAGTTTAGTTTTCTTTTATTGAGGCTTCCCAACAATGGGAGTGGTGATTCATGGAAAAAGGAAGTGCCTAAATCATGCAAGTATATAACTTGGTGACAAGAGAGTCCCAGTAGCATGATTTATGTTCAAGTACATGATCAAAGACAAGAGTGATTGAATATAGAGTTGGATTTAAGAAGTGTGTTTGATTTCTACAACATCATTTCAATTTATATATTAATAATGCAATTTTCCTTTCCTAGAAGCATATTAAATAAATTAGTGCAAGTTGGGAAATTGTAATCTTGCACATACAATGCATGACATCTCACAAGTTCACAAACTACGTTTTGATAATAAAATGTAACATGATTTATACATATAAATTGACTGAAAGACACCCTAATCCCCCTTTCATTCCTCTCTCGTGGAATAAAAGCTCCCCACGATTTGTCCTTCTACATCTACATCCATTTAGAGTATTTTTTAATTAATGTACAATATTTACATATTTCATTCATTGCACCTCAACATTCATCATATCTACAAATAAGAATTTCTAATCCAAGGATCAAAAATGAGGTTTTACATTCCCCTCCCCCTAAATTTTTCACCATCCTTGATGTAGATCACCATAAATATATGCAACAATTTTTACATCAAAAGTTTTTTTACATAATAATTCTAGAATAGATGTGGGTATGCCTCTCACATTGCATCCTATAGATCCCATGTCACTTACTAAGAGTTTTACTAGGTTCACTAGACCTTTACATTCCCTATGGATTTGTTTAAGAGAACTATGCCCTTCCTCTCCAGTATGCAAACCATTTATACTTGGAAGTATCCTTCGGCCTCCACTTGAATCAAAGTCTAGGAAATGTCATGATTAGGATCATGTAGACACGTTTTCAATAATGACACATGAAATAAGTTATGCACTTTCATGGAAGCAGGAAGTGCAATCATGTATGCAACTAGTCCTAATCTATCTAATATCTTAAATGGACCAAAAAATCTCATTGATATCTTGGTGTAGCTTGTCAACTTTAGAGAACTCTTCTTTGGATTATTCTTCAATAATACATGTTCCCCAATTTTAAATTCTCTTTGTAGATTGCCTTTATCGACATAACTATTTTTCCTATCCCATGTTTCTTTCAAATTCTGCTTGATCTTAATCGTTTTCTCTTCCATTTCCTTAACTCTATCCCAAGTACTACTTTTTCTATTGGTTTGTCCCAACCCATTAGCGTATTGAATTTTATACCATATAGAGATTCATGTGGAATATTTTTTAATGAGTCTTGATACCCATTGTTGTAGGTAAATTCAACCAAATTCAAGTAATCTTCCCTCTTGGATGGCTTATCCATCGCATACATTCTCAACATGTCTTTAATCACTTGATTGACTCTTTATGTCTTCCCATCTATCTTTGGATGATAGGTTGTACTAAAATTCATATTTCTTCCAAATCCTTTGAACAATCCCTTCCAAATGTTTGAAGTAAACTTTAGATATTTGTCCGGCACAATTTCCTTAGGTACTCCATGCAACCTAGAAATATATTTCATATAAATTTATACTATATTAGATTCCTTACGACTTAATTTAACCATAATAAAGTGAGAATTTAATTTAATTTACCCACGACTACCATTATTTAATCATCTTTCCTTGTTGTCTTGGGTAACCTAGCGATAAAATATATGGTTACTACTTCCTATTCCCACTCTGGAATTGGATATGGTTGTCTAAAACATGTTGTATGTCTATTCTCACCCTTTACTCTTTGGCATTGGACCATACACATAGCTATGCAATCAACCACATCTTTTTTCATTCCTAGCCAAAAATATTGGCTTCTTACTGCTAAACATGTTTTATAGTAACCAATATGTCCAACACATAGAACATTATGAATTAATGTTAATACGTTATTCCACAATTCATGAGAATTGGTAACATACACTTTATTTTTATGCACTAGAATTCAATATTCTACTCTTTCTACGTTTATTGTACCATTTCATGTTGTAATCCTTCCTTTAACTGTAGAGAATGTTCATATGAAATAAGAGATCTAAAATTTTGTTCTTTAACTTTCATTGGCGCATGCTAATGGTTGTACAATGCACTTCATGTACTCTTCTTCTAAGTGAATTGATAACCTTGTTCTCTTTTCCATTGATATGTTTAATATCAAAGTCATACTCACTCAAAAGTTCCATGCATCTTGTTTTCCTGGAATCTAAAGTTTGTTGTTCAAACAAATATTTCATACCACTATGGTCTATTCTTAGTTTATGAATTTTCTTCCCCTTCAGTAATGCATCCATAGTTTCAATGCATGAAATATGGAAGAAATTTCCAAGCCATGTGTGGAATGATTCTTCTCATGCTCCTTAATCCTTCTAGACTCATAAAAAATCACATGTCCATTATAAGTAAGGATTCCACCAAGTTCATCTTTGCATGCATCTATACATACCAAAAAATCTTCATTTCGATTACCAATATTGAGAATTGGTGCACAAGTAAGAAATTCATTTAATAGTTGGAAACTTTCTTTACATTTTGGGTCCATTCAAATTTAATTCTTTTCTTTTGTAAATATTTAATGGGATGAGCAATATTGGAGAATCCATCTATGAATCTCATGTACTATCTAGAAAGTCCCCTAAATGACCTTACCTTTGTTGTATTCTTTGATGTTGGCCATCCTCTAATAGCTTCAATCTTCTCTAGATCCACTTATTTTCCTTCCTCTAAAATTATGTGTCCAAAATAATGGATTTGCCTCTTAAAAAAAGAACACTTTCTCAACTTAGCATATAGTTTATTCTCTCTTATCACTTGTAGTACCAAACTGGAGTGATTTCATGGTCTTCCTTTGACTTGGAATAAATAAAAATGTCATGTACAAACACAATGGAAAACTTATCCAAGTAATTTCTAAATATACCATCCATTAAAAACATGAAGGTAGATGGTGCATTTGTCAGCCGAAATGGAAACAATGAAAAATCATAGTTTCCATACCTAGTTTTGAAAGAAGTTTGTTGATTCCTTCATTCTTTATCCAACCTGATTGTAAATTGACCTCGTATCTATCTTTGCGAATACATTTTCTCCTCTTGGTTGATCAAACAAGTTATCAATTATGGGTAGAGAGTATTTATTCTTGATAGTGACTTTGTTCAACTATAAAAATTCAATGCATAGCCTCAAGGTTCCATATTTATTGTTCATAAAAATTACCGGTGCTCCCCAAGGTGAGACACTTGTGTATGTGTGCCCCTTATTTAACAATTTTTCTAATTTCATTTTCATATGATTGAACCCTAGTGTACTCATTCTGTATGGAGTCTTGGACACTAGTGTAGCTCCAAGAATTAGATAAATAGAGAAATCTATATCTATCTTTGCTTGTAAACTTGGTGTTTCTTCAAACACATCTATAAACTCTTGCAACAATGGAAAGTCTTCAATACTTGGACTTGTACACTTAGCTATCTCTTCTATATGAGATGCATACAATTGGCATCCTTTCCTAAAGCATCTCTTAAATTCTAAGGATGAATATCCCTAATAGAAATGTCATCCAGGAGGATCCAAAAACGCTGAAAAATTGATCTTCTCAAATGCTTATAAAAATGAATCCATTCCATAGAACTTGGTGATAGCTTTCCAACAATGCAAAAATTGCCTCAAATATAGTCCATATGAAAAATTTATGGCATTTTGAATTTTTGGTCAAACCTGACAAAAGTTAAAGTAGGGTTACCATGTGGCAGGCCCATAAGATACCACGTGGTATGTCCATATAGTTGATATAAATGACCGGATGACATCATGTTGACATCAACAGGATGACATGAAAACATGAGAGACTATCGCATGTCACTCATTTTTTGCATTTTCAGGCACCCATGTGGACCAATAAAAATTTTCACGTGTGATCTGTACAGATGATGTGGCATACGTATGATGATTTGGTAGGTGTGAGGTGGAAAGTATAGTCAACATCCATATGTTTTCATGGTAATGACTGGGCAGTGATGTGGAAGAGTGCTGACGTGGGAAAAAGATGGACCAACTAGAGAGTTCCATGTGGCACTCTCCGATTAGCCAATAATGGTTAAGAGAGAATAAAATTAGTTGGGTTGGATGAGAATCGAACCCATGACCTATGGTGTAATACTCCCAAAATATTCCAACAACTTAGCAAACATTTCCTTACCAATGTGCCACATGTGGTGGTTGTTAAAACAATCCAAACAAATTATATTTAAAGTTGTAACAAATGTCCCGGGTATATAGGGGGTCGGTTTGGCCGACCTAGCCCTATATAAAATCATGCACCTGACCCAATGCGACATGGATTTGCATGTGAGCATTGGAATGTGTGCCATATAATTTCATTCCAAGTGAAGATTTCCTCATTTTTCATGTAAAAGGTGATCCTCTTTTGGGTTTGTCTCATTTTGCGTGCTATTGAGTTCTCTGAGTGAAGTATAGAGTGTTTATAATCATTTTTCTCATAATTTTTAGAGGAATATGATGGTGATTTCAGTTCTATGTAAATGTTATTTGTATGAAAGTATTATTTTAGTTTTTCATGTATAAGACCCATAGTCTCATTATGCATGAGAAAGGGGATTTTTAGGCACCTATTCAGAACATAGTCAAGTTTATACTCAGTTTTCTCAATTTTTCGAGAGGAATTTGGTGATGAACTTTGTTTATGATATCGATCATAATACTTGAAGTTTGTCTTCAAAAAATTGGTATTTGTAAGTCCATACATTGTAATTTTGGCATTTGAGCATTAAAGAGCGGTCTCACTAATTGGAAAGGGACTCGGAGACATATCCCAAGATGGGTGAAATCCGTTAAAAAATTGTTATTGTTCCATTTAAGTTATTATTGATCTTACTTTACTTCATCTCATCATTTTATTTCCACAAGTTATTCATCAGTGTTATTGAATTTTATGGATAAGTAACACATTCACATCTTATTTTCGAATAGTCAAAGGTCATATTCATTTTACCTAGTATGGTCATATGTTTATATACACTTAATAACTAATTTTGACATCTAACGATTTTTGGATCAAAATGGATTTTGGAATTCATTTTATTGTCTTCTGCTTTCCTTCTTCAATAAGACACATAAAAGTCTTTTTATGGAAATATCGAACAACATGATGCATATCCAACAGATCCATTCCAACGAGGACATCATATGACGCAAGTGGTATGATGTTCAGATATTCTATACTGTTGACACCACTTATATCTATTAGATAGCATTTAACAATCTCATTGATCTTCCTTCTAGTCTCGGTAGCTAGTAGAATCATCCATGATTTTCATGATTACTTCTCTTCAAATTAAACATTTCAACTAAATTAGGTCAATCTAGTTGTGAATTGTTCTCAAATCAATTAAAATGACAACAGGTTGATTTGTAATCTTACATTCAACCTCAATCATGTTTGACCAATGGTCTTCTTGTCGATTATCCAACGCTACATATATTGTTGGGATGTTTCTACTCACATATATCACTATAGTTTCCTCTTATATGCTGTGCATAGTCCTCATTCTATCTCCCTTATGAGGACAATGTATGTACAAGTGATCTCGTTCACATCACCAACATTTGATTAGTTATTGTCTTGTACTTTTTCCCAAGGATTTTGTCACCATGGATCCACTTTGATTTGGCTATATTTGTTGATATGTATGAGAACCACTCATGAAGAAAGGAGGATTGAATCCCTTCTTCCTCTGATCCAATTTTTTCTTCTTTTTTATCTTTCCAAGACTTTTGGAAGGTTTCTCTACCTTTGTTATGATCATATAGGTATGTTTCATTTCTAATGGTCTCTTCTAAAGTCTTAGGTTCATCAAATTGGATCTTTAATTTGTAAAAGGATGGAATTCCACTTAATAACATTTCTATCTTCACCTTTCATTCCTTAATAAAGCCCACATATCTTAGCAGATCCAAATGCTTCTTCTCATATTCCTCCTTAATGATGCTCTTTAATTATGCGATTTTCTTGTCTTGACTATAATACTAGTTTTGGAATAAGTGTTCATAAAAATTAAATTGCTAGATACACCTCTTTTGAAAATCTACAACAATTTCTTTCAAATTATGAAAATTATGCACCTTGTCAAAGTTTTGTCAATTAATCCTACAATTCCTTCTTATTTTATGAAGAAACTTGAATCACTTATCCATATTCTAAGCCTCCATACACATTTTTCTCTAAATTATCTTTCCATTAACTATACTCATGCCCCAGTTGAAGCTCATGGATAAAAGTTGTAGTTCTTAGAAATCATCGATTTCACCCATTTTTTGCATTTGTTTTACTGGTACGATCAAGCTCAAAGGGAAACTTATACCATATACAGAAAATAATATAGAGAGAAACAAGAAAATTTATGTATCTGATGTAGATAATTTTAATGATTTTGCGTACAAATATACTTTCGTATTGGTGATCTGATTCTCTTGTCACTTTCTCTAACAATATGGAATTGTTAACTTTGTCCTTTTTGTACTTTTTCGAGACTTTGAATTTTAATCAAAAATTAAATTTATAGGAAAAACTGTTATCTTCCAAATGTAGAAAAAATGGAAAATATTTGCTACAAAAAAGTTGTCTATATTAATGAGAAAATCAAATTATGAGTAAGAAAACTTTTCCATTTTGGTTATTTGGCATCCCTTTTCCTCCTTTAAACATCTCAAAAACTCCCATAAAGTCTCATGAAATAGTCAATTTTGGCTTGTTTTTGCATCTCCACTCCAATCCCTTTGGAATTTGGCCAAAATTTCCATTATGTTTCTTCACTCCTAGTCCTGTTACTCACTATTCAAATTTCATACTCAGCTAAGATCCTACCAGTCACCACCATGTTCTTTAAAAACCATTAATCTG